>JAAKBH010000164.1:0-223497 GCA_019776075.1 Amaranthus palmeri
ATTCAATTGTATAGATGATGATAAAGTTAAAATATATTATGAACATAAAGGAAAAAAAATGAATTAATAGTCAAAATATATTATTTTAGTCTAAAAAATCAAATTTTAAAATCTAAAACTCAGAAATTAAATAAGACCAAATAACCAAATTGTTTTAGAAACATATGATCTGATTTGGTAGCGTAAAATAGCTTAATCTAATCTAAAAAAATATTTTAAATTGAAATTTTTAATTTGATTTTATTTTAGCATTAAATCAGACCAAATTGGATTATGTACTACCCCATGAGAATATTGCAACCATGTGGTTGTGGGTTACTTCCCAAGCAACTCCTTCAAGAACTTGCAAAATGACTCACTATTTTAATTACATGACAATTATATCCTTTACTTTTTGTCATTAAACACAAACTTTAATTCGGCTACTAGTCATGAAAATAACTAAACAAGGATATGATCATTAAAACAATAAAAATGTACTACTTTATTTTTAAGAAAAATCTAAAAGAAAAATGATGTGATAGGTAATTAAAGGAGAGAGAAAATGATGGGATAGGTATTTAGATAGGTTATTTTTTACTAAAATAGGAAAGAAAAAAAATGAGTTGCACATAATTTTTAGCGGACAAAAATGGCAAAAGTTGCACATAAATATAAACGGAGGTAGTATATGTTCGTCATTTTGCATGCAAATGCTTGGTATAGTACTTCATACTTGATTATAGTGTCTAATTTAATTAACTGAATTTATTAAATAATTTAGCAGTTAATTTTGTTCGCGCTCTTAAAAGCAGCTTGTTAAAAACTAGATTACTCATTACAATAAATTGTTTCAATCAGTTAATTTACCGAACTCTAAAATTAAAAGATTTGACAACACAATCATCTATTTGTGTCATCATATTAAGTTAAAAGTATCTAATTAGAAATTTTATCAAACACCTCTAATATAATACACCAATTTGAAAAAAAAAAAAAAAATTCACAAAAAAAAAAATCAAAGAGAATTTTGTTTTAAAAAAAGTCGCAACGAATGCTCTCAATCAACGTATTAATTACTGCAATTTGGAGATTAAGGGCCTACCATGTTTAAAGGAACATGTGATGTCCTTATTATTTGATTCTTCCATATCAATCCTCTTCAACAAATCTTTCGGTATTGGGTGTTTTGTTTTGACATTCATGGCGAACCCACACCGCGGCCGGTTTGTTGTCATTTAGAGCGTATAATAATTTCGAAAATAAAAATTAATTAAATCAAATAAATTAATTAATTTATTAATTAAATTAAATATCCAAACATTCCAAAATTGTTGTTTTGTGCAAAAGTATTTTTGCGGATCGCAAAATTTCAGGACAAAATTTCTATTTTGGAAATTGCTCAGGTGCGGCCCACTACTTTCGCTGGCTTTTGCGAATTTCGTTTTATTCGATTTTGTTAGTCAAAAAATTACGGTTAATATGATTATATTAACCAGATATATTGGGATGGTTTGATTGAAAGACAACATTGATTCGTGAATCGATGTTTTGTTCATGAAGTAACATGTTACTTCGTGAAATGGTATAAGCTTATCTATAAATAAAGAAGGCTTGTGTGGATTATAAACACATGTAATTTCTGAATCTCTATCCTCTCTAGCACTTTATATAGAAAACTTGCAATCCTCAATTGTAATTTTTCGTATTTCCTTCCATTTAAGCTTTTCTTACATCGTTCTAATTTCCTTGTGTTAGGAATTTAGTGAAATTTTTTGTATCTCAAAACATATTTTCGGTTTAGATAGCTTCGTAGTAGGGAGGAAATGATGTTTTAGGAAGAGAGTATCGCCTAAATGTATATCAAGTCACATACAAAATCTTCATGTTACTTTGTTCGGGTTTAAAGATCGGTATCTCGGAGTTCTCTGTGGTGTACATAAGCAAGGATCTTGATTGTCATATGTAATTTGTTATTTACTACATTTATGTAACTTTATTTTATAAGTTTATTTAATAAAATTAAAGTCACATTGGTGCATGGAGGCCCAACCTCCCTTGCCGAAAATGTGATCCTTTAACATTTTGGCTTCGACCCCCTTACTAATATATTATAGAATTTAAACAATGCATAATGTCAATGGTTGGGATATCATATTTGTAGTTTAAGGTAATGGATCAAACCCAAATTTGAAATGTTTATTTTTAGTAGACTAATAGATTTAATTTATACTATAATGTCAATACTATCTATCTTTGTATAACTCACATTCATCATTTTTAGTGTGTATCATTATATTTTTGCTATCTTAATTTTAGTAGTCAACTGTTTTGGAGTCTTAAAAAGGCAAATATATGGAGTCAAAAATACTTAGCTTTTTTTCAAAATGGGTAATTATAAGAAAACTTCAACGCTATTTGTAAAATATAATTTTTATATTATAAAGAACTAGTTTTTATATTATAAATTATAAAATATAAGATAATATAAAGTTAATAATACAATGACACAAATTCTCATGCACTCTTTCAAACAAACCACTTAAATATTACAAAATGCTTGAATTTGTAAAATTAAAACACGTGCCCTTGATATTCATTTGTTCAATATATTTTGAATTTCTCCATTTAATACTTCATGACTTACATAACGTAAACACCTACTTTGCATATAACAACTTTAGATAGTTTCAAGTCTTGAGTTGACTCAAAAACAAAGACTTGCATTCTATACTCTTACATTGTGTTTTAATAGAGAAAAATGAACGGAACGAAAGGGAAGAGATTTGAAAGGATGAAGGATTTTTTGTTTCGATGACAAAAAGAAATGGGAGAAATTTAGGGGTGGGATTTGGAGGAAAAACATGGACAAATTTTGTTAAGAATAGAATCTCTTCTAATGTGGAAAGATTAAGAGCTTCCCTTCCTTTCTAAACAAATAAGGTGCAGTGTCCCTTCTTATCCTTTCCCTTCCTTCCCTACCCCTTCCCTTCTATTCCTGATGAAAACTGAACAATCAACACTTTTAACAGTGATATCAAGAGTGTCTTTTAAGTCCACAATAGTTTATGAATTGCTGATAAGGTTTTGGGTTGTTATCTAGAATGTCTTGAACTTGAACCTGCATAGTGAACAAATGAGGGCCGAAGAGGGGTGATCCAAGGGACCTCCTCCAATGATAAAGTCGGTAAGTATTTAAAAATTGTCTAACCTTTCTCTTAGAGTGCACATTGGCCTTTCGCTCTAAAGAAAAAGTATTAGAGCTTGTTTATGGATATGAGATCTTAGAGAGTATGAATGCTTAAAATGCTCGAGTATTAACAGCCTGTTTGGTAGGTAGTAATAAACGGTGGTAATGGAAATGAAAAACTAGTGTAATTTTAGTTGAAAAATCTCTTGGCTACCTTGATGGTCATGTTTGTCCAACTTCAATCATCTCATTTTCGTCATAAAATACATTCCAATGTATTACCATTGGTAGAGGTGGTATTAGGTGGTAATGGAAATTTGTACAAAAAAAAAAAACTATTTTGTGATCAAAATTTCATTACCATGGGAATGATACACAACTTTTGATGAAATTTTACACTATAAATCATTCTCATTACCACTATTTCGTACCACTAACCAAGCGGGCCGTAAGAGTTTACGTACCTTTGGTAGTACATGTAACTATATATTTATAGTAGTGGACTTAGAAAGAGGTTTCCAAAACCCTAATACTGTATCAGATGATAATACCTTAAGAGAATCTTTCTTAGGATCATCAAAAGGAATGGGGACCAGTAGAATGTTTTACATAATTTATGTGGAGCTCATGATTGGTTGGTTCTTGCTTTACAATTGTCTTTTTATCGTTTTATGTTGAATGCATTAGTACAGTACGAGGTAGGCAGTGGTGCTTTTCCATATATCATCATCATCATCATCATCAAATCCAATATCTCGCTCGAGAGCAGGGTCTGGGTGAGGGAAGTTGACGGACAATCCATACCCGTACTCCCTTCACAGGGAGGAGTAGAGGAAAGCGGTCGATTTTACCCCCAAACAGAAGAAAACTTGCTTATAGAGGATATGGGCGTCAACATTGTCTCTAGATAACACCTATTAGCAGTGAAAGACTAGGTCTACATAGGATAGCATAACTTAAAAACAGATATCTGGTAAAAAGATAAAATAAAGCAACGATGAGAGCAAAAAAAGAAACAAGCAAACAGAGTAGGTAAGAAGCAACTAAACATTAGACTAAGAAGGCAACTAGCGAGATTGATAGAAGTCTAGGATGTGGGTCTGACATAGCCAACTATTCCTATCCCTAGTCAGGTTCGCAGAGTGGCTTTTATCAAGTAACTAAATCCTTTTATCAAGTAACTAAAGTTGTCATTAGACACGTCATCATCATTGATATGGTCTTCTTATGGTGCAATCATCTCTATTTTAATCCTTTTTCTCCCCAGCACTAGTCTTACTCCTAGCAACCCCGACGTCTTTAGGTCTAGTTGCGTTGACCTCTAGTAAGGTTATGGTATATTTCTCGGGGGAGGTGGGACCTGTGATGAAATTGTTATTAGCCTTTTCCCTCTTTTAGAGAAGCAAGAAGGGTCTTTATCTCCTAAGAAGCTCTCAGGAGTATGCCACACCATTCTAAGACCGATTTTGCCACATTTCAGAACATTGGAACCATGCACTAGGTTCTGGTATGTATAACTTCCTATATTTTTTTATTATAATTTGTTATCCAAATATAGTGTTAAGTTGGAACAATTTAATGTTTCTTCTTGATTCAATAATAAAAAAGTATAAAATTGACTGTGAAGTGAATATGTGCATAAAATGTAAAATCTGGAAGAATCTTGTATGAGTCTAAATATTAAACAAGTGATTAAAAATTCGGAAAAAACTAATGTAGCATAGACTAAAAATTAGAGTTTGAGTATGAGGATATTCAGACCCTAAGGGCAGTGTTGTGTGATAGTAGTAAGTAGTACCTACCTAAAGAACATCAGCTCGTTGTGTAAGATAGTCTCACTTTAAAATTATAAGTGATGACTTTAACACTCTTAATGTACGAGTGTCATCATAATAGAGATAGCCTCACCATAAAACCATCTCATTTAAAAATTTATAAAAAGACATAAATGCGAACTTAAAAAATGAAATGGGCTATTCAGTATGAGTAGGCTACAAAGAAGAAGGGGACATTTGGGAAGTTGTAATGAGATAAGGTTATGGAATTGTAGAACACCAAAAGACCAGGTTGAGGCCCACTTGAGGGTTCAAGTAGGGCCACCTAAAATTGATGCCATCCAAACAATCCCCATGTGCTTAGCATTCAAACAATCCTCGTGAATCTTCAGTCATTCTCATTTTATGGAAAATTTTTTCCTCCATCTTTCTTATACTATTCCGTCGTCTTCGAATTGCATTAAAGAGAAATTGGTGTATTTTTAAGAATGTGGTAACAAATAAAGAGAGAAAATGAATTGTGTATGTGAAATTAAAGGAGAGTTAAAATATATGGATGATAATAAAATAAAATGGTAGGACATTATCCAAAAATAAAAATGATGTAAATTAGGTGCGACAGACCAAAATGAAAAATGATACAAATTCAATGGGACGAAAGGAGTACTTCACACTTCACTCTTTTTTGCAAGCTATTTTTCTAAGAGACGTTTCACGGTAAGACAAATTTAAACAAGTAGCTCATATTCTCATAGTATATATTTAACTCATATATGAAATACGTCTCTCGATAAAACAGTCTCATACAATAATCTGTGATTTTTTGCCATCTACGTTCTTTTATACTTGCAATATAGTTGATTTCGGTACTATTTATCAACAAAATTGACTTTTATATTGTCGGTGATTTATAAATTAAGATATAGTCACATCAAATGAGATCATGTTTGAATCGTCTTGATTCAAAGTATATTAATTTTGAGTTTTCATAAATTTTTGATATGTATTTTTAAAAATGTGGTAACATATGAAAAGAGAGAATGAATTGTAAGAATGAAATTAAAAGAGTTTTAATACGTGGATGAAATTAAAGCTACCATATTTACACGATATGATATCCTAATCAATTTAATAATGGAAACTATACAAATAAAAAAAATAGGAAAAAGTGTCAAAAAGTACATAATAAAAACTTTTTTACAAAAAAATACCTAATAAAAAATTTTTTGTTCCAAAAAATACCTAACAAAAATTTATTTTTTCAAAAGAGTACCAACTAACGGCTGTGGTTAACTTTTCCGTTATCTTTTTTTGCCCATTTTAAAAAAGTATCAAATAAAAATTTTCTTTTCAAAAAAGTACCAAATAAAAATTTTCTTTTCAAAAAAGTACCCAAAACACAACATATGTTGTGTTTGTATTGGATGATGCGTGAACTTTTTTATGGATAATGTTCTTAGAGTTATGTATTATGTTGTATTTGTATTGGATAATTATGTCGTGTTCTTGGTACTTTTTTGAAAAGAAAATTTTTATTAGGTACTTTTTTGAAAAAAAAAATTTATTCGATACTTTTTAAAAATAGGCAAAAAAAGATAACGGAAAAGTTAACCTCAGCCGTTAGTTGGTACTCTTTTGAAAAAATAAATTTTTGTTAGGTAATTTTTGGGAAAAAAATTTTTATTAGGTACTTTTTGTAAAAAAAAGTTTTTATTAGGTACTTTTTGCACTTTTTCCTAAATAATATTGTGATTTCGTGTGATTATTCCTGTGATGATTCTTCTTTCCTTCAGGGAGTAGTTCACATATTTTCAAACAAAAGGAAAAAACATTGTATACCCTCCTTCAATACTCATTTATACCATATATTTCTTCATATTTACTATGCTTTAAAGTGAGCATTTCTGAAGTAACTATGACATCTCCAAGAAGAATGGATGTTTAATCGGAACACCCAATGCCAAGGAACCAATACATTTACACAACCTGACCTGCCGGAAGAGTTTAAACCTACTAATACACAGACTACACATTTGAGCCAGCAGGCAGTGGATGCAACTCCACGAACGACTGTACGGTCATGTTAATGATGGATGGTTCAGCCATAGCGCCAGATCCATAATCTCCACAAGCCCGCTTCTTAGTAACCGGAGGAATCAAAGTAACACCGAGCTTATCGACTACCGTAAGATGAGTCTCCGTGAATGAGTTTTTCCAAGTCAATGTGTTCATAGCCGGGGCAATAAAAAACGGTTTGTCATAGTCCCATGCTCGGACAACGCATGTGAGTAGATTGTCACATAATCCCCCAGCAATCTACAGAAAGATCAAAACAGCTACCTAATTAGACTTCACTAAGGATAAGGAATATAAGTTGAAACAGCAGCTAACAAAATACCGGTTTGAACTGCAAAGAAAATCAGATCATGTCTATTCATGGTCAATAAATTATGGACTAACTATTGACGGATCAGATGAGGCTACAATCTGAACGTTACACGGTTGAATCATTCAGCTCTTAAGTCATTTTATACAATCTGACTCGATTTATCACTGAAACAAACAAGATCAAATCCAAAAACCTCCAAACATTTTAGCCTACTTATCATCTTGTACTGACTACAGCTTGAAATAGTATCTTCACCAATTGATCAGCAAAGACGGTTATCATCTTGTACTGCTTGAAATAGTATGTTCATAATGTGACTCGAGTTCTTATTTAAGCTTCTTAACAAGGACAAATGGGCATGGAATGCATCATCTTCAACTAGAAACTTCAATAGTTCTTTCTTTTAAAATGAATATATGTGCTCAAAAACTCTAAGTATGCTTTGTGTTGGTATGCTAATTGCTAGCTACTATATGTCAAATTGGCAGGCTAATAATGTTATAGGCTATTATACAGCATCGTCATCGTCGTCATCATCATCATGTTCCACTCCAGCGACAAAGGATGTCGATATTCCATCATCAAATACTTGCCCCCTAGTATTAAATTCTTGGGAAGTCATCCCATTTAATCTCATTCTCAATTCCCATTTTTAATCTCATTCCCAATTCCCAAACATGAAAGTTTATAGATTTGGGAATTAAATTCCCATTCCCACCCTTAAATCCCACATACCAAACACACCCTTTTAGTCATGGGAATCACTTGAGTTCATAATACTAACAAAATTCCACTCAACACCATTCTTTTCCATATATACTCCCTCCGAATCATTTTAGATGTCCCATTTCCTTATTTAGCAAATTCATATCAATTGTCCCATTTCCATTTTTGTATATCTTTATTTTACCTCAATACCCCCACTTTTACTACTTCCAATACCCAACTACCACCTTTACCCGACTTTTCCAATTCCCAATATCTCAACTACCACCTTTATGATTAATTTAATCAATTAAAATACACAACTACCACCTTTTAATGGACCCCATACTACCTTTAATAACCGTAAAAACACAAATGGGACATTTAAAATGATTCGAAGGGAGTATATAATTAAACCAAGTCATGTAAGTGAACCAATCAAATATAACTCGTTTTCTGGATTAACAGAAAACAATGATGAATGCACTAATTGAGACTATAATTGAGACAAAAGATAGATATAATTACAAGAATCTTCCCTCCATAAGCTTAGATTAACAGAAACAATGATGAATGCACTAATCAATAATCATCACTATATGCAAATTAATTGCAAAGAGAAGATTTTCATTTTCTTTTCTCCAAGCAACGGCAATTGAACAATTGAACAACTGAAATTGTAAGTATTTGTTATTATTCACAAACGGTCTCACAAAAGTTCAGCCAGTAGCTGCAAGGTGCTTGATGGCTTTCTTCCATGGCATCCTAGCTACAATCCTATCCATTTCTTCTCTCGTTAACTCGCAACAAACCGACTTTTCCAACAAAAAATTAGCACTTTCCAATAACCATTACCTAATTTTGTAGCCAGCTTATCTGATGTAGTTTGATCAAACAACTCCGACAGCTAAGCCCAAAAAAGCAAGAAACTTTACAAATGGTGGCACAAAATTTGACCCAGAAGCTGCAAGTTGCTTCATGGCGTACTTGTCGTTAACTCCCACCAAACCGACGACTTTTCCCCAAAAGAAAAAGAAAATAAAAAATACCCATTTCCAGCGTTTGTGAAAAATGTAAACCGATTCACTGATGCCTATTCTCAGACAACGTATCTCCACGTAGCCCAAATTCACAGCCTTGACAGAAAAAACAATAAACAAATTATCTACCTTGAGCTAGAGCTCTGCCCATTTAAAAAATACATGAATGATATAGATAGAGCCACTTCACAAACTCATATTCCTTGCATTAAGAAACCATAATATTCCATCAGAATATCAGATTATCATGAGACAAGTATACATTATTCAACTTACATATAAATCTAACAGATAAAACTATGAAATCAAATGATATCTTAAGCAAATACAAGTATAAAAGTTGGAATTTGTATTTGTCCAAGATATTCAAATATCTCTATAAGTAAAAACAACATCTTCTCATGGAAATAGTAACCCCTTAAGAAAACAAAGAGAACAGAATCCCTCAACTCGAGCATCCATTGCAGTTTTGGCACGAGAAGGGAACACATCATCACTCTTCAATAGGTAAATACAAGTTCCAATTTTCTATCAGGACACCTTACTTATTTTTCCAGGCTATTCATGAGCTAGAAAAGTCCTTTCAGTTCAATAAACCATGGAAGGCTACTGTAATAAAAATTAACATTAACATGACTTCACATACATTTACCATTTTTGAGAGTAAAACAATCTAGTCCAACACATTAATTTAGAAGTTGCAAAATCACATTTAATCATTCATAAAACTGGACAAAAAACGTGTACAACATAAAACCCGGGAGTAACCCAAAATATTGGTCAACTATTCAATAATATTCCAGTCAATAGCAATTAACATATTAGCATAACAGTATCCAAAATATACATTTTGTTTTCAAACAACTCAATTACATCAACAGAAACTACAACACGAGAAATTTTATTCTTTCAAAAAAAACGACGAATTTGATGTATTTTGGATGTAGCTTTTGAGTGAGCCTGTGAGGCACCTCAAACTATAATAAAAACATCAAAAAAGGAAGGGAAACAAAAAGAAGAGAAGAAAAAACATATGTAATGGGTGTACGCATACAATAATCTTCTTACGGTAGGACCAAAAAGAACTCTAAGGTGCTTGCCTCTAGGCCCTAAAAGACGTTCTGGCATACTCGTCGTAAGTATTTACTTCGTCAATCCCTATCAAAGTGCCCAACCAATCGCCCACCCAAGGCGCTAATCTTAGGTGCACCTATGTGAGCATTTCAAAATCAAGTTAACAAAGACTCTTTTTCACAAGATTTTCTTTACTGTGAGATGGTAGGTTATCTGTCGAAGAAATTGTTTGCTTCGTACCCGGAGTCTTGAGTTTGCCCATTATATTTTCTGGAGTTGTTGTAGCTTCTTTACTTTATGGAGTTCACAAGGGAAATGGAGAAGAAATTAGTGCGACACTATGCTTATATGGTAATTTACATTGTACTGTCAGAGAGGAATTTCTAAGTCTTTTCGTAGTTCCCCTATCTTTTGATCTATTTTGAGACAAAGTGACTTATAGTTGGAATTGTCAATGAATACAGAATTTGGAAGTAGCAGAGAAATTGAGTGATTTAGTAATTTGGCTTTCTGTTAGGAAAGCTTTTGACATTCATATAATGGTTTCTTCTAAGAAGAGAATATCATTATAGTAATAAAAAAGTACACAACCAAAATTAAAAATTTTCATACAGCCACAAAAAAAGTAACCCATAAAAATACCAGTCATGCTAGCATTCAAAAGGGCGAAAGTATGGCTCTTCACTCCTCAAACGTGGACGTTGGGAACAGATGTGTATGCGTACAGTTGTAACACACTTGGCCATTGTATGAAAACGTAAACTTATATTTGATCCTAAGTGTAGTATCAAGTGTTCATACTTCATACCCTTGGAAGTGTTGACTATTTAAGAAAGGTAGTAATATAGAGTCATGAAAACAGAATAATATTACTCATGGCAATCAAAACTGGTACATTTAAAATTTTGATTCCATAATAGGCTTTAACAGGTCTCTAACATAAGGTGAGGTGTGGAATCACAACTTTTTACACATTCCACCTTTAAGACAGAGGGTAATTTAATTTATAAATGTTAGAAGACTTAATGTACATTTAGAGGTCAATAGCGCCAAGATTTTCTTTTATCATTTCATATGCTAGAAAGATGGAAGATGATGAGGCAATGAAATGATCATAAATGTCAATTACAAACCATAACCTAGATAGCCACATCAGTGAAGTTATACCAGCCTACAAATTAATGATGATAAATTTTATTAAAAGAACTAAAAGCATAGAGTTATATCTATCATTAGAAAAACATCCAAGGGAAAAAACCTGCAGGCGAGGATGCGATCAACATTAGTTTTGGTGATGATCAAGTTGATTATTTTGATCTTTTTCCTGATCTGACTCTTGTTTGATTCATAACAAGCTTTTTGATGCTAAATCTTTGTGTAATTGACTTGTTGTATAAAGATTAGCTTCTTTGGCATGTGAAGACAGAACCAAAAAAAAACAAAATAATTACTGGAAAACCAAAAAAGCACCATAAAAACCCAAACTTAAATCAATAGCCAAAACCCTAAATTCTCATGAAGAAAAACAATCTTACTTTTTGCGATTAGTTGGTCGTTGTGCCAATCCCTTCTTGATCTTAATAAGACCTTTGTTCAAACGCACACATTTCTAATTGGTTGATCCTGAGCTATCTCCTGAAATTAATTAGAACATACAACCATTACTCTGAGAATGAAATCATGATCATGTTCTTCATGCACTTGGCAACGCGAAAAAACGTAATTTGGGGCTAACTTTCTGATTCTCGCAAACCACAAAATCTGTGTTGGCTTTTACAAAAAATAGCAGTATGCAAGTTGGAGCAATAGAGCAAGTCATGTTCTCCCTCCAAACAAATCTTCTTTGCTACAATTTACACACGAGTATCCCCCAAACAAAAGTCAGTTAAACAATAAAACACAATCGAATTCGTTGCCTCCTTGATGCATTTTGTTAACAGTTTTGTGTATGTAGATAATTAATTTAATATGAGACACTTTTTAAATCAGAAATCTGGTTTCAAAGAGTTAAGAAGAAATCCAGAAAATTGAAGATAAAATTGATTTATAAGGCCTTTCAAAATCAGATATTTAGTCTTATGAGTTTCAAAGACTCACCATGTGTAGCAAATTTCCACCTCCGTGTTTGCAACAATTTTTGAACATGCTTCTTATCTTATTCAGAATCCAGTATAAATGCTTTCAGGTGGCTAAGACAATTAAAAAGTATAAAATCATTGGACAAGTTCTTCCTTTAGAATCCTGACAGCTTCTGACAAACCGTCCTCCCTAGAAATCATCCCTGAAATCTCGAGAGCACGTGCTTTTAGTTCAGGACTCATAGCACGATTTAAGGCATTCCTTAAAATATCAGCACCTTCCCTGATGCTAACATCATTACAACTTTCTGGAAGCAAATGATTCCTTCTCAAAGGTTCTGGAGCTACTCCAAGCCAGCACATCCTTTCCGCCCAATAAAATTGATCTAACATAAAGGGGCATATAACTTGGGGTATTCCAGCTCTTAGAGCTGCAGCAGTGGATCCACTACCACCATGATGGATAACCGTTACACATTTTGGGAAAAGCCAACTGTATGGAAGGGAACCGGAAAAGCAATAGAAACGGTTATTGCACAGAGAAACCCCATTATCTAAGCTAATGCTTTGACATGAAGATGATGAATCCCCTTCAGCAGCAATAACTTGAACAGCCACATCCAGTGGTTCAAAACCAGCTGTGAAAAGAATGAATCTACAATTGGTTATCTCTATCAAAGCTTTCAAGATACATAGCAATCCTTTAGGATTCCTCATAAAACCAAAATTCCCAACTGAACTCAAACCTATGAAAATAAGAGGCATTGATTGATTAGCATCAATAAAGTTATGTAGCCCTGTATGAATTGAGCAGAGTTTTCCACTTGAAATAAATGTATCTCGGCAGCTGCGGCATGAAAACTGCCATGATGAAGGGAGAAACCAAAACCCACAGACCTGAGAGTTTGAAGGCCAATAACCAGGACACTCAACAACCTCTCTGCTAAATCCATACAATAGTAAGGGACAGAAAGGTCGTTCATGCCACATAGGATTACCCGTCACTGGGTCAGTAAAAGGAAAAAGGCTAAGATTGAGTTCATCCCTCCTCCATGAACCCCAATCTTCTGAGAAAAGCGGCCACATCCAATGAATTACATCTCTCCAACCGAGCTTACCATCAGGAGCCTCTTGCAAATATTGGTAAAGAAGAGGAAGTTCCAGTCTGAACTTTCTCTGAAATGAAGAAGGCGCAGTATAGTTTATTACATAAGGAGCCGCTATAGCACACTGAACATGAAACAATTCAGCAAGACTCCACCCTTCCAATGCGAAAAAATTAATCAAAATAAAATCACCCGTCATAGTTGGACCATCTCCAAAGATCCTTTCCATAACCAAAAGGCATTCTCGTCTATGGTCCCCTACAACCGCACGTTTCTGGCTACAGAATGACAAATGGATAGAGTTATCGTCATTTTCATTACTTTCAGGAGGAGGAAGTACAGGCGGAGAACAAACCGAAAAGTATCTTACATTACTTTCAATCAAATGAGTAGCTAAGTCCTGATGGGCAGAGTGACTAACAAAAACCACTTCATATTTCCTTTGATCACAGGCAAAAGCCACAGCTATTGCAGCTATGGGATAGACATCACCCTTTGTACCAAAGGCCATAAAAACCGCAATTGGTCTGTTTCTTTCTGCTTTCACCTCCATCGTCTGATGCTAAAAGCTCACCAGCATACTTCTCATAGGAATCTAATATATCTAACAACTAATAGCTATGATTTCAAACCCCAGATTCATATTTAGGTGCTATATCACATAGATTTCACATCACCTTCAAAGTACAAAAAATGCATCAAATGTTAAATGAGTTTAAGAAAGAATTAAAAATTTTGACAGTTGTTATACTGTACGTCTGTATACAAAACACATTTATGTAATCTCCATGACTCAAAACAATCCTAAACGGCTAGTTATAGTTTAAGGACAATAGGAAAAGATCTACAACAAGAACTATATTGCTAAAGTCTTGATCAAAAATAATGAGATCGACTACATTGACCAATAAATGTCCTAGTCGTTTAAATAAATTTCCAATCTCTATTTCGATCATCCACTATCTCAACAGTTAATAAATTTTTGAAACTTCAGAACAGCAAGAAGTGTCACCTAATGCAAATATGCAATTAACAGAATTGATTATGCTCAAATAAGAAGCTTTGAATTAGTTGACATAAACAATGGAAATTTTACACATTATCAGCATAAGGGAACATAATTTATCCACAAACATGGTACAGGATGGACTTCTTCAAGAGTAAAAATTCAATCAAAACTTCTTCAAGATAGATGAAGGAAAAATGATGCGTGGTCTTCTTCTTCAAGAGTAAAAATTCAAATTGATCTGACTACTCATGTTTAGTTTTATGTGACCAATTTAAGTTTAAAATTACTCCACTGATCTCAATTCACTTATTTTAGTAAGAGAATTTCATTCACTTTGAATGTTGGTTGATGTACAGCAATCTCAAATACATAGCACTTTAAAGAACAAATCAACTTAGAATGAGGGGAAGTTATAGAAAAAAAATAATAATTGAGAGTACCTACAACCAAAATCAGTCTACTGTTTGCAAATTTTTTGTTGATGGAAATTGGAATTCAAAACTAAACTGAAAATTAAAATCAGTCAAAATGAAAAGCTTAATAATGAAGCTCAACAGAATATGGAAATATCACAATGCCAATTAAAAACACTAAAAAATAAAGTTGAAACCTAACAAATGAATCAATTAAAAACCTAAATAATGGAACTCACCACTTAAACTGATGGCGTCATCTCATCCCAATAATTATGACCAACAAAAACCCCCAAATATAATAATAAATCTTGATTCAGGAACATATAATCTTGATCAAATATCAATGCCAACTAATGAAAATTATGAAAAACAAAGGTAAGTATCATCAGAGAAAGAGTATACAGCGGTGGATTGCCGGCATAAAACTGTCAATAATGGCGTAGTGTCCCGACTCCGGCAATCGAATGCAGAGACTAGAAAGAATGGACTGCTTGAAAAGCAGTCTAAATTCCACTATTAACAAATCTCGAATGTCAACAAAAGCTCGGACGGGTCGGAGTCTGACGGCCGTTGGATGAGGTATTAATCAACTGATCCAAAAAAAATAATGTGCGTCTTGTGCGAATGCGACTGTCTCACCGTAAGACGAGTTCATACAAAAGGTGCAATAGTTAAGAATAATTAAAAAATACTAAAGTTGTTTTATGATGAGACGGCCTAAATAAAAAGATAGTGAGAAAAATATGGAATTTGCTATTGACGGATTAGTTTCACTATTTATTCATATACAAATTTTCTATTGAGACCGTCTCACAGTGAAATATGTCTAAAGTAAAAAAAATAAGTACTAATTTTTAAATGAGCTATTTTATTTAAAAATTTCTAAAATTTTTTAAATTTTTTTTTAATTTTAAAAATTTCCAAAAATAAGTGTTTGGAAACCTTATTTACAAAAGGATCATTTACCAACAACAGCCTCAAAGTTTACTTAATTTCAAATAAACAGCCTCAAACTTCGTTTTTTACCAACAACAGCCTTCAACTTGGGAAACACGACATCAATACAGCCACTTCACCGGTTGATCTGCTAATGAACCGTTGACCATGCTCAATGACCTTTGAATTTCACTTAATTTCTTAATTAAACCTAATTACCCAATTATCCCTAATCAAACCCTTTTTCCCCAACCTCTTTCTAATTCACCTCAATCACCTCCATTCTCTCTCTACATCAACACCACCACCACCACCACCATTAAAACCCCTCCTTGAATAACAACCCCATTAAAAGTCTCTTCCTTCTTCAATATTTGACTAAACCCTTCTCTTCTTCAACTCACCATTAAAGGTACTCTTTCTCTCCCAACACCACCACCACCATTAAAACCCCTCCTTTAGTAACACCACAAATAACTTATTACTCACAAACAATTGGTGGGAAAGATTTAAGGGTCTTAAGAACCAAATCCAACTCATTCGGGTCAAGGTATTCGGGTTGTTGAAGGGCTTTCTTTGCTTTCCAACTATCTAAAGACAACTTTGAATTCGAATTCTGGGTAGTTGTGGGTGTTCATAAATTCAATCGGATATTCAACTTTTATAATAGCCATGACTTGTTCTTCCTATCACTTGTTCTCGCACTCTTTCACTTGTATCAATGATAATCTTGTATAGAACAACAGAATTTCGAAAAAAAAACCCACAAATTTTGTAGCATTTAATAGCAAACCCAGATTGAATTCGGCAGTATCCACAACAGAAATTACAGGAAATGTTCAAGAATTTGAGGAAACCAAAGAAAGACCCAAATTTAGATGGGTGGAAATTAACCCGGGTAGCATTACAGAATCACAAAAACTTGCAATTTCTCAATTGCCAAGAAAAATGAAGAGAAGATTATTAAGACTACTCAACCAATTCAGCAAGAAAAGGAGGACAAGGCAGCTGCTTCAAGAATACTAGATACATATAAAGGCTACAAGGTACTGGATGATTCAATGGACAAGCTACATAGAAGCTGACTATGACCAAGATTACTAAGAGCTGATTATATATAGTTAGTTTCATTTTGTAAGGTTGTTATAACCGTTTACTTTAGGTTAACCTTAGTTAAGCTAGCAGTAGTTAGTCTTAGGATCTTGATTTCTTGAAATGTATAAATATGGGACTCATCCTCATATGTAATTACACATTACTGATTTTACAATCAATAATAACAAACTTCTGTGTCAGTTTGTTTCATGGTATCAGAGCCCTCTTAATCCTGGCTCGGCAACTTCATTAGAAGTTCAGTTTCCCATCCTCCATCTTCCCTTCATACCCTCTTCGTGTTTCTTCTCTTCAAGAATGAGACCCATACATTCCAAGAGCATTGATCCTACCACAAATCAGTCAAGCGTATACTTTTTGCACCCCATAGACTCTGGGCAAAAGATTATCACCAAGGTCTTTAATGGCATAGGTTTTAAAGACTGGAAAAGGGCAATGCAGATTGCCTTAACTGGGAAGAACAAGCTAGGTTTTGTAGATGGCACAATCAAGAAATCTACAACTAGTACCATATATGCTAAGGCATGGGATCGTGTTAATAATGTGGTCATGGGATGGATTCTATCTGTTATTGATGACAAGATTGCAAACACCTTGCAATGGCTAAAAACAGCAAAGGAGATTTGGGATGAATTGGAAGAGAGGTATGGTCAAACCTCTTGTGCACAATTGTTTGCAGTGCAAGAAAAGATTAGTAAAGCTATGCAATCTCAAGATGAAACAGTAGAGGATTTCTTCACTAAAATGAAAGGATATTGGGATGAATTGGATAATTTGAACCCAGTACCTTCTTGTACTTGTTCAGAGTGCTCCTGTCAATTAACAACAAGGGTAACAAAGATTCAGCAAGCATGCAGATTGATGGAATTCTTGATGAAGTTGAGTTCCAAATACCAACACATAAGAAGTAACATTCTTATGATGAAAGAGCCACCAACTGCAGCTGAAGCATACAGAATTCTGATGCAAGAGCAAACCCACCAAGCACTCAGTAAAACTACCATGTATGAAGAACCAGAATTCACACCATTGGCTTGTAGGGCTGAAAAAAGAAAATTTAGTGACAAGGGGAAGAATTTACCAAGAAAGAAAGCAAGTTATTACTGTGACCATTGCAAGATGCATGGTCATAGTCTTGAAAGGTGTTGGAAGGTCAATGGGTATCCTCCAAATTTCAAACAGAACATTTGGAAAAGAGATGGTACCAACAAGGCTAACACTGTTCAAGATGGCACACAGCATGAAGGAAAGATTATTGATCCCAAACTCACCCAAGAACAGTATAATAAGCTAATGTGCTTGCTTGGGACCCAACCTAACAAAACTGAAGAGAAGGGACAATCTGTGGCTGCATCTGCTCATTATGAAGGTCAGTTATGTTTAAACATTGCTAAATGCTCTCTATGGATTCTTGATAGTGGAGCATCAAACCATGTATGCTGTGATATTTCCTTATTTTTACACTATAAACCTGTAAATAACAAGCATAACACAATAATCATACCTGATGGGTCACATGCAAAAGTTAAGTATATTGGGTCAGTTAGGCTAAACAATGGTCTGACACTAAACAATGTACTCTATGTACCAAATTTTCAATATAACCTTGTGTCCATACATAGGTTATGTGAAGACAACAATGTCAAGATTACCTTTGTTGCTAATATTTGTGTTATGCAGGAGTATTTGAAGAGGCCTTTGCTTCTTGGTAGGGCAAAGCACAACCTCTATTATGTTGAGGAACACTTGAATTTTATCAGTGATACACCTACAACACCTACTGCATGTTTGCAAACAGAGAATGTCAATGCTGTTGAAGATGCCAAGTTGTGGCATCTTAGGTTAGGACACCTTCCATTTAGAAGGATGAAAATTGTATTACCTGAGTTACATTGTAATAATACAACACAAGAATTCATATGTACTGTATGCCCCTTAGGCAAACAAACAAGAAAGATGTTTTCAAAAAGTTTTATAAAGACTACTGATTCTTTTCAGCTGATTCACATTGATCTATGGGGACCTACTAGGTACCCAAATAGACTGAAGTGCAGTATGTTTTGCACAATAGTTGATGATTTTTCCAGGTTTACTTGGGTAATATTTCTCAAGCAAAAGAGTGATTTCCTGGATATTTTCAAACAATTCTATCAACTAGTACAAAGACAGTTTAATAAAACCATTAAGATTGTTAAGACTGACAATGCTCATAAATTGAGCAAGGGTGAAACCCTCCTTTTTTACAAAAACAAAGGTATACTACATCAGTCCAGTTGCACTGAAACTCCACAACAGAATGGAGTAGTGGAACGAAAGCATAAGCACCTCCTTGAGGTTGCTAGATCCTTGTACTATCAGTCAAAGGTCCCTCTTATGTTCTGGGGAGATTGTATACTAAGTGCTGCACACATAATCAATAAAATGCCACTTGTGCCACTGAACAACAAGACCCCCTATGAAAAATTATATGGCAAAAAGCCCTCATATGACAACTTAAGGGTGTTTGGGTGCCTATGTTTTGCATCTACCCTAAGAAGAGATAGACACAAGTTTTCAGCTAGAGCAGACCCTTGTGTGTTTAGGGTACTCACAACAAAAAAAAGGATATAAACTATACAACCTTAAAACTAAAGTTGTTCTAGTCTCTAGGGATGTTACCTTTCATGAGAAGTGCTTCCCTTACAGGTTAGACAATGAAGGTCATATTCCCCTTCATGAGATATTCATACCAAGGGACACAAGCAGACATAAATCTGTCAACCCTATCACTCATGAACTACAAGAAAACAGCTCACCAGAGGCTGTGCAAACATAACACAGCAATAATAAAACTGATCTCAAAGAAACTGATGCACAGAAGCCAAGTAGGCCTGTAAGAACAAAAAATCAACCTAGCTATTTGAAAGATTACAAATGTAATGTTAGCACCAACACACACTGGTGCAATCTGATAAGATACCATGCCCTTTCCAGCACACATAAACAAATTGCTCAAAATCACAATGAGTATCATGAACCTAAGTCTTACAAAGAAGCCTCCATGAACCCTCAATGGGTGGAAGCAATGGATAAAGAGTTAAAAGCTCTTGCTGACAATAATACCTGGGAAATTACTTCTTTACCTAATGGCAAAAAACCCATAGGAAATAGATGGGTTTACAAAGTTAAACTAAGGGCTGATGGGTCCTTGGAAAGACTCAAGGCTAGATTAGTAGCCAAAGGGTATAGTCAAAAACATGGAATAGACTACCAAGAAACTTTCTCTCCAGTAGTCAAAATGACTAATGTGAGATGCATGCTTGCTGTAGCTGCTAGCCATAATTGGATAGTACACCAACTAGACATTAATAATGCCTTTCTACATGGGGACTTAAGTGAAGAAGTCTACATGACAATGCCTCAAGGGTTGCCAAATCCAGACAATAAAGTGTGCCTCCTAAAAAAATCTCTGTATGGATTAAAACAAGCATCCAGACAATGGCATGCCAAACTTGTGGATGAATTACATACTTTAGGATTTACACAATCAAAAAATGATTATTCATTGTTTGTCAAGAGACAAGGAACATTTATCACTCTCATAGGAGTCTATGTGGATGACATCTTGATCACAGGAAACCACAACAATGAGATCAAATACATCAAACAACATTTACATGATGTTTTCACTATAAAGGATTTAGGACAGTTGCACTATTTCTTGGGCATAAAAATCAGTTATTCCCCTAATGGGATGATCCTTACACAGGAAAAATACACTAAGGAATTATTATCCACAAGTGGCATCAACAATTTCAAAAGGGCAGCTACCCCCTTACCCCTCAATTTAAAACTAAATTCAGAGGATGGAGAAGCCTTACAAGACTTTGAGCCTTATAGAAGCATAGTAGGAAAATTGAATTTCCTTACCAACACTAGGCCTGACATATCCTTTACTGTACAAACCCTTAGCCAGTTTATGCAGGCTCCTAGAACACCTCACTGGCAAGCCCTGCTACACACTCTTAACTACATACACTCCACTTGTGGGCAAGGTTTAGTGCTCAAAGGATCTGACAAACTCACACTTCAAGCCTTCACAGACTCAGATTGGGGGGCCTGCCCCATTACCAGAAGGTCTGTGTCTGGCTATTTAGTCCTCCTTGGGGGATCACCTATAAGCTGGAAATCAAAGAAACAGCCCACTGTGTCTAGATCCAGCTCAGAGGCTGAATACAGGGCTATGGCAAATGCAGCCTCTAAAATAACATGGGTTGTAAGATTGCTTAAGGAAATGGGCATTGATAAGCTTGAACCTCTTACACTCCACTGTGATAGCCAATCTGCCATATACATAGCAAAAAACCCAGTGTTTCATGAAAGAACGAAGCACATTGATATAGATTGTCACTTTACAAGGGACAAAGTGCTAGAAGGCTTAATTCAGTTGTCCTATTTACCTACTCAGCACCAGTTGGCAGATATACTTACTAAGATCCTTCCCTCATCTCAGTTTAATCAACTGCTCAGCAAACTAGGAGTTAGTAAACCACCTCCTAGTTTGAGGGGGGATATTAAGACTACTCAACCAATTCAGCAAGAAAAGGAGGACAAGGCAGCTGCTTCAAGAATACCCGATACATATAAAGGCTACAAGGTACTGGATGATTCAATGGACAAGCTACATAGAAGCTGACTATGACCAAGATTACTAAGAGCTGATTATATATAGTTAGTTTCATTTTGTAAGGTTGTTATAACCGTTTACTTTAGGTTAACCTTAGTTAAGCTAGCAGTAGTTAGTCTTAGGATCATGATTTCTTAAAATGTATAAATATGGGACTCATCCTCATATGTAATTACACATTACTGATTTTAAAATCAATAATAACAAACCTCTGTGTCAGTTTGTTTCAAAGATGTAAGGCTTTAATGAGACAGATTATCTGTTTTTCATCCCTTTTATATGCAGGTATGATTTCTATCATATAATTTTGGGGATTTTTGATTTGTTGATTAGAGAGGGGTATATAGAGATTGGGGAAGAAAGGGTTTAATTAGGGGTAATTAGTTAATTAGGTTAGATTAGTAGGTTTAATTGAAAGTCAAAGGTCATTGAGCTTGGTCAACGGTTCATTAGCAGGTCATTTGGTGAAGTAGCTATATCGATGTCATGTTTCCCAAGTTGAAGGCTGTTGTTGGTAAAAAAACGAAGTTTGAGGCTGTTGTTGGTAAAAAAAACGAAGTTTGAGGCTGTTTATCTGAAATTGAGTAAACTTTGAGGCTGTTGTTGGTAAATGATCCTTTACAAAATAAGCTTCTTTGCATATCTAAATTTGTGGTCAGACTTTATTCATTGTTATAAACAACGACAAGATTACACAATATATAAAGTCAATAAGAGTCACATAATAACAACCAAAGTTGTCAAAATCGCGATTCTACTTAGAATCGCTTAGAGGGGTAGAATCGAATCACAGAATCGTACAATTCTACATATAAAATCAAATATATTAAAAATATCTAGTTTCTTATCATTATTATTCAATTCAAAAGTTTAAATTAATGACTCAAAGTTTTTTTGGCTTTATTTTTAAGAATATAACGACAAAATTTTAATAATTAGTTTAAATTTTCATACCGATTAAGATATTTGTTTTCTTTATGTTTTCATTAGGGAAAATGAGAAATTTATATGTACATGTAATTTATCAATCAATTTAAAAGGTTTACTCTCACTAATTATTGCTATAATTTTGTATCAATCAATGTCTCTTATATTTTTTTCCAATTGCAGGGTACTACTATTCAAGCCTTAATTGGTTACCGCAATTACGAAACTTATAGATCTCGAATAGAGGAGGAAAATTCATATTCCTTGAGCAAAATTAAAATCTACTAAAACAAGAGTGATTATAAGGTTTCGGAACATGAATATAAAATTTACTTCGCAAAGTATACTTCCTTAAAAGTATGTCACGATTTAGTAGCACCACCTTATGAGATAAAATTTATGCATTTTAACAAAATTTTAGCAGATGAATGTGACCCCAGTTTTCTTATAGGTAATTTTCCTCTTTATTTTCATTATTTTAAACTTAATGTAGTTGTATATATAATTTGGAATAGTTTCACGCATTACTCTAACCCCTTCTGATTCATCAAAACTACCGGTTCAATTACAAAGACGACAATTCCTTGTTATACCATGTTTTGCTATGACAATAAATAAAAGTGACGGACAATCTTTGGCACATGTAGGAATATATCTACCAAAACCTGTATTTAGTCATGGTCAATTATATGTAGCTGTCTCAAGGGTAACAAGCAAAAGTGGATTAAAGATTTTAATATGTGACAAAGATAAGAACCGAACAAATCAAACCAAAAATGTCGTTTACAAAGAAGTGTTCTCACATATTTGAGGTATAACTTCTACGTCAAAATACAAGTTTTAAAATTGTTAATCTGCACTAAACTCTTTTGATTCTAACATCAATTCTAATTTAATTTCGCATGACCCGTACACATGATCAACTTTGTAAGTAATTCAATAAATGAAAATATTTGGAATTCACTACACCATACCGCTAGCATTTAGTAAATATTAAACTTTCAATTTCACACCTCTAATTTTAACCATAACACAACAATATTACTGCTAACATTAAAAAAATAATTTTAACGCAATTCGTGCATAGCACAAGTATAATACTAGTATATTAGCATATGGTAAAATCTTTTCATTAATTAAACTTTCTATCCTATTAACAAAGACTCCCTCAGTCCCTTATAATTTGCAGCATTTTCTATTTTCGTCTGTCCCACTTAAATTGCAGCATTTCTATTTTTGGACTATGGCTCACCACTTTCTTTTAATCTCATCCATACATTTTAACTCTCTTTTAAATTCAATTCATTCTCTCTATTCATTTATTACCACTTTTTTAATTCTCGTCCATTTTCTCTATGCTACTAATTCATCCGGATGGAGGGGGTATATAAGTATTTAAATGGAATAAAAAATTTTAGAGAAATTCTACATGGAAGCATCTAGTTTTAATGAAATGCTAGTGGTAGCACTTTTTCAAGAAAATTCCACATGATAGCATCCAGTTTATGCATTATCTAATTACCGTAGCATTTTCCGTTAAGTTCTTGTTAAATTTCGTTTAAATCATCATTTTGTAAGTTTTTTCCACATGGTAGCATCCAATTTTTGTTTAATTCACCATTTTAATGTTTAATTCATTAACGCCCATAAATGTTTGATAATTTATGTAAAAATTATAATTGTTAAATAATTTTATGGAAAAAAAATTTTAACGTTTAATTCATCATTTTAATGTTTAATTCACCGGTTGAAACAAGTACTCTTCGACTAAGTACTTGAATCGATTGGATTTTCGAAAAAAATTTATCCCATAAGGAAAATCGCGACGTACATTTTTTTTCAAAAAAAATCGTTGTGATGGGTAAAAATGACGTCAAATATCTTTTTCAATTTACGTATCGCAAAATGGCGAATAAGTACTTGTTTCGACCGGAATTTCGAAAGAGTTACCCCACAGGATAATTGCATGTCTGTTTTTTGAAAACAAATCGTTATGATAGATAAAAATGACGACAAATATCTTTTATTTTTATTTTGTTAATTTATGTGTTTTTATTTTAAATTATTTAAAAATACGAGGACTAATGAGATACTGCCACATAGACAACTTAAACTCTCAAATTGGTCAAACCCTCAAACTTAACGGTCAACTAGCGTTTTCCGTGAAGTGGTAGTCATTTGCAAATAAATATATCAGATCAGGTAGTTCTTTGAAAAAAAATACATTAGATAGTTTTTTGCAAATACACCTAGATTAGGTAGTTTTTATAATTTATTCATAAAATTGTTAAACATTTATGGGCGTTAATAAATTAAACGGTGAATTAAATATTATAATGTTGAATTCACTAGTAGAAAAATCGACATTGGCTGCGGTTTTTTGACCAGTATATGCTGCGGTTTTAGCTCGCAGCCCTTGTTGTAGCAGCAAATGAGATATTTTATTGGCTACGGTCCTAAAAGCCGCAGCCTATAGTGACTTTTTAAAATGCAAAAAACACATTTGTTGCGGTCCATATAGAACCGCAGCCTTTGAGAGGCTAATTTTTTTTGTTTTGCATTTTGTTTCATCTAACCTAGAAACATCTATTACAATAAACGAAAAACGAAATTACAACAACTAACCCAGAAACATTAAACATCTAGAAATCAGGATTGTAACCCAGAAACATTAAACATCTAGGAATCAAAACGAAATCAGAAACAAAATGATTAATTACATTAACCCAGAAACGATTAATTACAACAACTAACCCAGAAACAACAACTAACCCAGAAACATTAAACATCTAACCCAGAAACATTTAACGATTAATTACATTAAACGAAATCAGGATCTATTACAATAAACGAAAACCGAAATCAAAACGAAATAAAATCTAGAAATCTAGATCTTTTATTAATAACAAATTACAATGAACAAAAAACGAAAAATGGAGATTGTAAGAACAAAAACGAAAATGAACAAAACTAGAAATCAAAACTAGAAATCAAAACCCTTATTTCTCCTTTTTCTTCTTCAATTCGATCCAATTTCAATCCATTTCTCTATCTCTCTCTCTCTTTCGACATTTTACGACATTTTAGAAAGAGGTCGTTTAGGGTTTAGATGAGGGTGTATTGGTGTTTAGGGTTTAGATTAGAGTTTAGAAAGAGGGCGTATTGGTGTTTAGGGTTGAAGGAAAATGGAGAAATCAGGAGATGAAGAAGATGAGGGCGTTTAGGGTTTAGAAAGAGAAGGGTTGAAGAAGATGAAGAAAGAGAAGCGTTTCGAAAGAGAAATCAGAAGATGAAGAAGCATATGCATGCGACGGGTTTAGAAAGAGAAGGGCGTAGGGTTTAGTTTTAGAAAGAGTAAGGGTTTTTAAGCTTATATATGAATATTTTAATAAAAACTTTAGAGTCTTATTGGCTGCGGGCACAACAAAACCGCAGCAAATAATTGTTCCAAATTTTTTTAATCATATTGGCCTTTGTGCTGTATTTTCCGCCTTTTTTATCTTCTATTAATGGCTGCGTTTATTAAGAAACGCAGCTAATGTTTAGCAGCCAATAGCTTTTTTTCCACTAGTGATTAAACGTTAAAATGGGTAATTAAACAAAAACTGGATATTACCATGTGGAAAAACTTACAAAGTAATGAATTAAACGGAATTTAACAAGAACTTAACGGAAAATGCTACGACAATTAGATAGTACATAAACAGGATGCTACCATGTGGAATTTTCTTAAAAAAGTGCTATCACTGACATTTCATTAAAATTGGATGCTACCATGTGGAATTTCCCAAAATTTTAATAAAAAGATTGTTTAGTAGAATTCTCTAGCTTCTTTCTTAATAGTTCACCGATTTTGAAACAAATAATAATATTTGGCTCTTTATTACTTGATTAATCTCGTGTGAAATAGTAAATACTACTCCCTCCATTCTTTTTTGTTCTTCCCGTTTAGAATATTCCATTTTTGGAGAGAGAAATTTGATTAAGATTTTTAAGACATTTATAGATGATAAAATATATCCTTATGAGATCTCCTTAGATTCGTCTTAATGTATACTTTTTTATCATATATTTTTTATAATTTTTTATAATGCGTATTTAGAGATATTTAGGCTTGAAAGTTGCTTTGAAAACTGTGCAAAAAGTAAATGGGAAGAACAAAAAAGAACGGAGAGTATAATACATTAATACCCGTGTCATGCATGGATCGGAATGTATGTATAGCTTTATGTTTGTATAAAGTTTTTTATAATCTTATTTTTCTTGTTAGCAACTTAAGTTTATCGAATTTTAGCTTCATTATCCATCAATTATGAGCATTGACAGTAAAGATAAAGATATACTCCACCCGTATGGCTTAGCACACTTTTTACAAATGTTTATATATCTTTTTATCAAATTCATATGAAAAACCCTTCCCAAATTTAAAGCCAAAATACAAAATTTAAATTTTATTTATTCATAAAAGTCTCAAATTCATGATATCTCTTTAACACTTTTAAAAACCCCTTCACAAACTGTAAATTGTAAATCATAGTTTTTGAAAAATCGAAATTAAAAAACCCCAAATATGCAAACTTTTATATCGAAATTGACTCAAACAAAACATAATCAAACCTATACGTTGAAGTAGCTTAAATTTATTTGAATTCTACTTGGTAAATCTCCTTTTTGTCTTCAAAAACTCCCAAAATATATCAAAGAAATAATCATTGAGAGATTTTCAGAAAATAAAAAGAAAGATACATAAATTGAAAAAAGAAACAAAAATAAAGAGGGATGCACATGTGAAAGAAAGTTTATCGAATAGATATAGTAATTAACTAATTATCCTTCCAGGTAGTCTCCTGAGAGACCGTCTTTCTGAAAGACGCTTTTCAAGCCCAACCCATTAAAGCTTAAAATGTACTTTTTCTCTACATTTTCTTTATGGGTCATTTCAAATAGAGATGGTCTTTCATAAAGACCGTCTCTCACAAGAATTTGTGTTATCCTTTATGTAAGATGTTGCCAATTCAGGCTAAAAAGCAAGTATGTAGTAGCTTTCAACGGAAGCTTTTGAATTAGCCTGATTTACCTTTAAAGGATATGCAAAAGTTTGTTCTCAAACTTATTTTGCAAGGTACACGTTGTATCTTCTTATCATTTTTTCATCTTTTATTCTCAATACTACACGTGTCATAGCGGCTGTTGTATTTTAGATAATTTATATGATATGATGTGCTTGCAGTAATTAAAACAATAAATAAAATGAGCATAAAATTTGATTTTTAAAACCCCTCCGATAAAAGAACTTTGTGTTGTAGACAACTTTGCACATGTTAATCGACGATCATGGATCCAAGTTATAGGGTAGCGTGTAGTTACTTTAGGCAGGTTGATCGGGAGGGCAAAAATGGCCGAAAGATATCATACTAACCTCAATGAAGAGACACAAAAGCTTCAAAGCGAGTTAGACAACTTGAAGAAGCAATTAAATAAAGTTTTAAATACATATAGAAGTCAATAAATGGAGATGATCATGAGGAAACCCAAAAAGTAATGGGGTTGTTTGGCAAGCTTATTGAGCAATTTTAGCTTATTTTGATAAAAATATAGAGTTGAGTGGTCAAACCAGCTAATGCTAGTGTTTGGCGAATTAGCTGGTTGAAATAACTTATTGATGCAAATAAGCTGTTTTTGAACAAGCTGTTTATAGTAGCGGGTTCAAAATCAGCTGGTCAAACTAGTTAATAAAATCAGTTGGTCAAATCAGCCATTATAATCAACTATAACCTATTAGCTATCAGCTATTTGCCAAACACCCTCAATATCTGGTAGGATATTAGTTTTTTAGAAATAAAATGCTATGCAATATAGTTTTATTGTTGAATATTTAGAGCATGTAGGACATTATCCAAGGCTTAGAACATGTATTACATAAACTAAGCAAGAACGTAACAACGGAACCAAAACAAGTGACCAGAGCAACATGCTCGTTCGAGCTTGAGCATGCTCGTTCGAGCAAGATACTGCTCGTTCGAGCACTTTGTGGCTCGTTCGAGCACGGGCTCGTGGGTCTGGCAGAATGTTTCTGAACCTTCTGTATGATGTTTTTGGTGTTTGCTCGTTCGAGCACTTTGGATGCTCGTTCGAACACTTAGAGATTTTCGAGTCAGAAAGTTTCTAGAAGTTGTTTTGTGAAACAATGTAATTGTTCATGAAACAAAGTGATTGTTCATGAAACAAAGTTATGTTTCATGAACTAATGTGTTGTTATGTATCAATGTGTTACATCGTCAACCGATGTATGGATTGGATGAAACCATGTGACACTTCGACTCTATAAATAAGAGTGAGTGCATGGATATCAAATCACTTGTTGTTAGAATCTAAATTCTGTCATCTTTCTCTTATTCTCTTGAAACATAAAGGAGAGTGATCAACTCCGTTATAGTTTTTCTGATTTCATTTTCTCTTATAAACTCTTTGTTGTTTAGTTCAATCGATATGTACTAATCGGTTGATGTGATTGATTGTATCTCTTTGTGAATTTCCGGTCTCATAACCCAAGTACCTTTGTGGGGGAAATATCACAAAAGGAAAGTATCGATGTCGCCTTCAATCTATATCAAGATTTCCGAGCGATGTTTATCGTCGCAAACTAATCTTCATTACGGTGTCCATTTCGTGGTTATTCAAATCAAGGAGTCCATTGCCATATACAAAGGTTCGCTTATTATTTATAACAATCTTTTGTGATATCTTCTTTGATCATGGCAAGCGTTAAGGATCTCACGTTAAACTTCATGAAATTGGGCAAAGTATTTCGGTATAGAGTTTTGATGAAGGCAAATGATATATTTATTTTCTTGAGTATTTTAATAAGAAGTATCATGGAAAACAAGTAAGTTTTCTTTCATATAATTTATTTATCATAAATTATGTTTGATGCTTTTGTGTTTTAAATTGTGAGAAAGTATTTACATACATTTAAATCTTCTTTTGGATGATCATATACATGTGTTCAAGTTTATGTTAATTTGAAGTAAAGCATGTGGGTAATATTATTTACAAAGATATGATCTAGAGAAGTGGGTATGTGTTATTTTGATGATGAAAATTTATGATGGAAATCATAAAGTGTTACTTTCTTAATTATATTATTAAGAAAAGAGAATAAAATTTATTCATGTGATCATCATGGTTAATTAAAAGGGCAATGAAATTTTGTAGTATGGAATAAAAGTACTACAATGGTTAAGATTTATATATTATATATAAATTAAAATTGCCAAGTATACATAAAGTATGTGTTTAATCAATTTTATTTGATTAAAAGATGATTTTATTCATGTTGTGTTGATGGTATATTTTCATGGATTATGTTCTAAGAAATTGATTGAATTATTTTATCAATTTGTTGTTTATATTTCTTTCGTGGATCCAATATCCAATTTGGATGTCTTTTGACTCTTATGTGTTTATTAGTTTATATTAACACATGTATATTAACTAGGTTTTGTTATTAAGGTGTTTTATATGTTATGACATCTTGAATTATTTTGCTCATCTTATGAAATCTATGTTTCGGAGATTTCATTTGATTATTTGGTCTTTCTTGTTATATGATACATACTATCATGATATGTTTTATTGTTTAACATGTTTATGATTAATAATATTCATGTTGTTTTAAATTGTAAGATCATGAAAATTAAGTATCAATTTAATTGATGGAACCATAATTTGGTTGGTTATGGTAGTTATTTTGTTATAACTACTTATAAGTAAGTGATGTTTCAATTGACTTATGTCAAGCATCTCATTAAATGAGATAAGAATTAAATTGACATATAATTTGTTTACCCAAGTTTATTACAAAATAATAATAAGGGGTAATGATTTATTTTTGACATACTCAAATGAGTTATGTTATTACCCAAGTTAATCTAGTTATATTATAACTAAGATAAAGGGGTAGGAATTTTATGTCATATGGATATACATATTTGTGTATATGGAACATATTAAATTCAAGTTTAATATGGTTGGACCATTATTTATAATAATTAAGTTTAATTATTATGTATAATTCAACAATGTTGAAATTATAATTAAATGGTTGTTTTTATCATTACTTATGAAAATAGTTATAAAATAAATTGTTATTCTAAATAAGAGAATAATTAATTTGCTTAGATTTTTGCAAATTATGTTTTATGGTGATTAAAATTCCATAAAGATTTAACTCAAATTATTATTACTAGTTTGTAATAATATTTTGGTATGTTTATTTGGTCCATATGAGAAATGGATGATGTATATAATTTATTCATAAATTATATGTGACAAGTTGATTTGTTTTAATAACTAAAAGAGGCATTATAAGTGTTTACTTATAAAGTTGTGTCCTTTAAGACATGAAATTATCAAGTAGTGTGATAATGTATTTTATACTTAAAAGTATAAAATGAAGATTATGGTAAATAGATTCCATAATATTTAATAATTGATTGATTATTACTATAGTTTGTAATAATGTGAGTAAATTACTCAAGTTATACATATTTTATGTATGAAATTCAATTTTGAATTGAATCACAAAGAATTGACATTTCTTTTAGTGATTGAATGTTTACAAATAAGGAGGTAATTTTGAAACTTCCAAGTGTAAAAAAATAAAGATAATGTTTATCCATAAACATTTGTCTTAGTTTTAGACAAATAATGGGCAAGGCAACGGAGTCATTATTTGTCTCAACGTTGATGATATGCTCATATTTGGTACTGATTTAGTACGGGTTCAAGAGACAAAAGTTTTTTGTCAAGTTCATTTCAAATGAATGACATGGGGGAGGTCGATGTGATCTTAAGGATAAAGATCATAAGAGACGGCAATGGAATCAAGTTAAGTTAATCTCATTTAAATGAGAAAGTACTTAAAAGTTTCAACATGTTTGATGAGATTCCAAACGTGGACCCCTATGGATCAACATGTCAGATTCATAGACATGAAAAGGAACCATTTGCGCAATTAGCGTATTCAAAAGTTATTAAATCGCTAATGTATGCGATGATTTGTACGAGACCGGATACTGTTTTGCGGTAGCAAAGTGGAGTAGTTTTACTTGTAATCCAGGATCGCATCGTTGGAAAGCGATTAAGAGAGTATTAAAATACTTGAAGGATACTATGAATTGTGGTATCACTTATAGTGGAGAACCTCCAAGTTTGAGAGGGTTATTCCAATGCAAGTTGAATCACAAATGAAGAAGTTAATCTTCGACAAGTGGTTGGGTGTTTGTTTATGGGGGAGGAGCCATATTATGGTTTTCCAAGAAACAAACGTGCATTGTTGTTCCACTATTGCTTCCGAGTTTATAGCGCTAGCATATACATGGAAGGAAGCGGAATGGTTAAAGGAATCTCATGTTTGAGATACTATACCAATATTACCAATGTCTATATCACCGGTGGCAATTCATACGAATTGCAGGATGGCATTGGCAAAAGGATTATAATCAAGTGCATAACGCTAAATTCCGTCATATTGCTCTTAGGCACAGCCTAGTGCAAGGATTTATCGTTAATGGGGTCATCACTCTTGATTATGTGAACACTAAGTTCAATTTGGCTGATTTCTTTACGAAAGCCATGAGTAGGGATTCAATTGAACAAGCGTCAATTGCAATCGGTTTACGCTAAAAAATTCATCTAGAAAGCCCAATTCACACACAAGTAACATTGTGTCTGAATTCAATGTGGTGTAATTCTTTATGGATTTTGTAAGCAACAAAGTTTAATGACCCATCGTTGCTTTGGACCGTGAGTTAGCGAGGTAGTCGTCCCTTGAAAGTTCTCAAGGCCAAGAGTAGAAGAGCTCTTGGTGATATCCATTCACGGGGATATATTTTACGTAATGAGAACCTACCTATATAAGTTTGAAGTGTGGCCGCTTCAAGTAGTCAAGATTAGCGTATCGACTATGATAAACTTATGAATAAGATATGGACACGGCCGTTATAATGTGTCAAGAAACGACAAAGCGTTCGTTTGTTCTGTGTGTACTTCATCTTCAAATGGTCAGATGTGTTATGTGATTCAATCCGTAGGGACATCATCATTTCACGATCATTTGTCAAGTATGTCGTACTAGGTGTTAATTCAATCCGGAGGGACATTAGCATTGATGCATGGAATGTGATTATGAGATCAGTTTTTGAGAAAGGGAAAGAAATGTCCTAAAGGCTCTAAATGGGGGAGGATTGTTGAATATTTAGAGCATGTAGGACATTATCCAAGGCTTAGAACATGTATTACATAAACTAAGCAAGAACGTAACAACGGAACCAAAACAAGTGACCAGAGCAACATGCTCGTTCGAGCTTGAGCATGCTCGTTCGAGCAAGATACTGCTCGTTCGAGCACTTTGTGGCTCGTTCGAGCACGGGCTCGTGGGTCTGGCAGAATGTTTCTGAACCTTCTGTATGATGTTTTTGGTGTTTGCTCGTTCGAGCACTTTGGATGCTCGTTCGAACACTTAGAGATTTTCGAGTCAGAAAGTTTCTAGAAGTTGTTTTGTGAAACAATGTAATTGTTCATGAAACAAAGTGATTGTTCATGAAACAAAGTTATGTTTCATGAACTAATGTGTTGTTATGTATCAATGTGTTACATCGTCAACCGATGTATGGATTGGATGAAACCATGTGACACTTCGACTCTATAAATAAGAGTGAGTGCATGGATATCAAATCACTTGTTGTTAGAATCTAAATTCTGTCATCTTTCTCTTATTCTCTTGAAACATAAAGGAGAGTGATCAACTCCGTTATAGTTTTTCTGATTTCATTTTCTCTTATAAACTCTTTGTTGTTTAGTTCAATCGATATGTACTAATCGGTTGATGTGATTGATTGTATCTCTTTGTGAATTTCCGGTCTCATAACCCAAGTACCTTTGTGGGGGAAATATCACAAAAGGAAAGTATCGATGTCGCCTTCAATCTATATCAAGATTTCCGAGCGATGTTTATCGTCGCAAACTAATCTTCATTACGGTGTCCATTTCGTGGTTATTCAAATCAAGGAGTCCATTGCCATATACAAAGGTTCGCTTATTATTTATAACATTTATTTTATAAATGAATGTTGTAGTTAAAAACTCTTGTTGAATACGTAATGAATTATATATCAAATTTTCGACAATATTTGGCCTATATTTCATTAATTTATTGGAAAAATTGTCGAGAATAATCCGTACTTTTAACGTTTTCCTGTGAATAACCCATACTTTTGATTATTCATAAATAATCCGACTTTTGAACTCAGTTTGCTCACAGCACCCCTCCTCATTTTGGACCGATTGTAGCAAGTAACACCTACGAAATGACTTGTTTCCCCTTTACTTGAGCTGCTGCTTGCTGCCATAATTCATCATCTTTAACATCTCACATTCCTCCATTGTTAAACCCTAAGCTTAGAGAGAGAAAATTCAAACTTCCCATTTACTTTTTTTTTCTTTTTTTTGTTTTACAAAAATGAATTCTCATTATTCTAATGACTCTAATATGTACAAATATGTTTTAAAGTTGAGATTATTCATGATTAGTCAATAGTTGAATTATTGTAGGAAAATCAATAAAAGTTGACATTTTATTCTTGGTTAGTTATAGATCACTTCGGGAAAATATGTTTTAAAGTTGAGATTATTCATGGTTAGTCAATAGTTGAAATTATTGTAGGAAAATCAATAAAAGTTTGGATTATTCAAGGTAATTTTCCAAAAAAATAGGTAGATGAGAATTTTTTATGGGAAATTCCACATGGTAGCATCCAATTTTAATGAAATGTCAATGGTAGCACTTTTTTAGAAAATTTCACATGGTAGCATCCAGTTTATGCACTATCTAATTGCCGCAGCATTTTCTGTTTAGTTCTTATTAAATTCCGTTATATTGATCAGTTTGTAAGTTTTTTTTCCACATATGGTAGCATCCAGTTTTTGTTAATTTACCATTTTAATTTTTAATTTACCATTTTAATTTTTAATTCACCATTTTAATGTTTAATTCACCGTTTAATGAATTAAATGATGAATTAAACAATAAAATGGTAAATTAAACGTCAAAATGATGAATCAAACAAAACTTGATGCTACCATATGGAAAAAACTTTTACAAAATGATGACTTAAACGTAATTTAACAAGAACTTAGCAGATAATACTACGACAATTAGATAGTGCATAAAACTGGATGCTACCATGTGAGATTTTCTAAAAAAAAAAAAGAGCCAACAATAACATTTTATCAAAACTTGATATTACCGTATGAAATTTTTTTTTTATAAATTTTTCTAGTAAGAAAATATTCTTCTAAGTTTTATAATAGAAGTTCATGGAGATGTCTTATAGCATTGAGAAATATAACAGTTGAAATGATAGCAGGATCATCACTCTTCAAACTCAGACTCCTTCACCCAATTATCTCTCACTCTTGTTCCTCCATTATCGATCTTCGCACATCTCCTTCATTCTCCACTTTCCTTCATTTTCCTCTTTCTGCTTCCATTGCATCCTCCGCCATTTTCTCGAAAGCTAGGGTTTTAGCTATGTCGACTGCTTCAGGCGATAATATTTTCGGCCACGTTCAGTTTCCTTTGTCTTCTTCTTGTTCTCTCAATATCCAGAAAGGCGATATCACTCAGTGGTCCGTCGATGGCTCCTCCGATGCCATAGTTTGTCCTTTTCTGCTCCCTTTCTTTCTGTTTCGAGTTTTGTTGTGTTGTTTCTGTGTGTGTGTTTGAAGTTCATTCGATCAGCTACCCAATTAGTATTGGCTAGTTTTAAGCTGAGTATTTGAAACTTAAATTCGGTAGCTGCTCCATCATTAACAAAACGCTAAAAGTTCATCATTTGTCGTTTTCGTTTATTCTGGTTGATGATAATTGAATTTAAATGGTAAACTGGAAATATATGATTTTGGTATCATTACTGAGGCTTCAAGCAATTCATTTTACTATATAGTGTTAGGTGATTTTGCGTTACGTAATACACTAGTTCTGCGAATTTTGCGCCATTTTTTAGGTGAGTTTCGAATTCATATAAAGTTATTTAGTGAATTACTCAGGTAACACTAACAGAGTGTGATTCCATTTTAATTTTTAAGTGCCAAGGAAATTTGCTAGTTTGCTGTTCGGTGCATTATAGTTTTTTATTTTTCGTCATTGCTTGCTAGTTTGATAAATATTGACGTATTTCATACCAGAGTTCTTGTAGTGAACCCAATGGCCAATACAACAAATTAGAGTATGACCTACATACACAACAGCCTAATATGGAGTCGGGAATTGTAATTGTGAAATTATGCTCCATAATCTTGACTGGTGTATTACCTTTTTTCTTTGCCTTGAGTGTGGCTTCTGTAGTTTTAAAGAAGCATTGGCTTTAACGTCTTATAGGTTAATGCTGCGAATGAAAGAATGCTTGGTGGCGGTGGTGTAGATGGAGGTACCATTATCAATTATCATTGATCAATGCTTTAAAATAACAAAACAGCCAGGCATTTTTCAGAAACATATTAATATAATCTGCTTCCTTTTCTTTGTTTAGCCATACACAGAGCTGCAGGTCCAGAGCTGAAAGAAGCTTGTTATAAAGTACCAGAAGTTCGCCCAGGAGTTCGCTGTCCCACTGGAGAAGCAAGAATAACCCCGTATGTATTTCTAAGTCTTGTTAACACACTGTGCGACTGGTTTTATTTTTATGTTGGTCAGACAGATGTAATTTTACAATGTAGTAACACTTTCATGACACCATGGCTGCAGTGGTTTCAGATTACCGGCATCTCATGTCATCCACACGGTTGGGCCCATATATGATGTTGACAGAAACCCAAAGGCTTCATTAACAAATGCTTATAGGTAAATAATGTGGAACTTACTGAATCAATTTGAGATGATGAAACTACACAATTGTGAGCTATTATTATATTTGCATTTTGTCGAGTTATATATATATATATATATATATATATATATATATATATATATATATATATATATATATATATATATATATATATATATATATATATATATATATATATATATATATATATATATATATTACAAAACAACAGCATGCCATTATCAATGTACAATGTACCAACAATTTAGAAGGAACGATGATAGTGATACTCCCTTGGTTATTGGCACCTTCTCTTTTCCAACCAGAATAATGTATATTGTAAAAACAAAATATGTAGTACATTCTCAATTTAATTCAATTAGTCTAATGTTATGGTCAATTCATTTCTTGAACAGCCAAAGAATGTTAATGTCCCGTGTTGCCTTGCAGAAACAGTTTGCTTGTTGCAAAGGAAAACAATATTCGATATATTGCCTTTCCTGCCATATCTTGCGGTGTTTTTGGGTGAGTTTCCTAAATTAAATTATCATAATGTTCCATTGTTCTATTATAGTGCTCAGTAGAATATACATTTTTAGGAAGTTTTCCTCTAAAGCTGGAGGACTGTACTCTCCTATATGGATGTAATATAGGTTTATTTCCTATGTGTACTATAAAAGTCCAATTTTGCCGTTTGTAGAGTCATCATGAAAAAATCTCTCTACAATACGAAATTTTTTGCTTTCTTTGGTGTTTAAAACTAATGTGATCCATGATTTTGTTATCACGAGGGAACCTTCCTACTTAGAAATCGAGTCAATTTAATTTTCTCCATTGTTTGAAGTACATATATCTTTTTAAGAACTTTTTTAGTCATTATGAAATAGTTGTGGGCTGCTGAAAGCTAGAAAAAATAAGAAAGATCATGGGTTTAATTGATACTTCCTCCGTTCTTTTTTACTTGCAACATTGTTGACTTCGATACTATTCATTAAGCAAATTGACTTTTATATTGTCGGTAATTTAAAAGTTAAAACATAGTCATATGAGATCTTGTTTGAATCGTCTAGATTCAAAGTTTATTAAGTTTGAGTTTTTATAATTTTTCGATATGTATAATTAGAGATATTAATGATTCAATTCATACATTGGGAAGTGTGAAAAAACAAATGGTGCAACTAATATGGAACGGAGGAAGTAGTTGTATTGCTTGAATGAACTCATTACAATGTTCATCTATTTATACAAGAAGTGTTTCCTAACTTAGACTTTAAAATCAAAGTAAATTGATACTAATTACTATAACCAGGGAAGTAATTGATATCAATTGATATCAATCAAATATACAGAATATATATATGATTTTAGAATAATGTTATTTCCTAACACAATAACACTCCCCTTGAGTTGGGTCGTAGGATCTTCAACGACATCTTGGATAATGTGTCTTCAAACACTTGTGGTGCCATTGCCTTGGTTAAGATATCAGCTAATTGATCCTATTCCCGCACGAATGGGAGACTTATCACGTTTTTCTCTAAGTTGTATTGATTAAGTGTCTGTCAATCTCCACATGTTTGGTCTGCTCATGTTGAACAAGATTCTCTGATGTTCTAATTACAACATTTCTTGGGTGGAAAACCAAGATCTAATAGTAGTTTTTTGAGCCATAAAACTTCAGCAATACCTTTTGTGATTTCTCGAATTTTGCTTCACCACTAGACATTGCCACAACCTTTTTTTTACTTGTACAAGTTACCAAATTTCTCCCAACTAAGGTAAACTATCCAAAAGTTGACAGTCTGCTATCTCGATCTCCTCCCCTATCTGCATCAGTGAAAGCACGTAGATCTACCATTCTTAAATATAACTCCTCTTCCTAAAGTTTTCTTCAGATACGTAAGATCTTATAGACAACGTCCATATGTTGTTTTTGGGGTTTATGCATGAATCAATTTTCTACTCCTACTACATAGGTAGAATCTATAGCCGAGGTTGTCAGGATCGGGATTCTGTGCAGGAACGAAATCATCAGGTGAGATCCGATTGTTGGATCTGATCGTAAGATCGGTCGATTCTACAAATTTGCAGATACAACAAGTTGTACTATAATCATGTTTATTGTTTGATGATTTTAATATAAAAAAGCCCTAAAAACACATCTTTCTTAAAACTTTGCTTAGATTAAAGATATTAGCTTCTTCATCATCATAATCGTTGTCAAAATACAAGTTTCGATATAATGTCAACATATAATATCAAAATACAAATTTCAAACTAATCAAATACATATTAAGCATATCCTAAGCTTCATCATCATCACTCATCATATCCAAAGCTTCCATCATCACCCGTTCCTCCTGTGGTAGTTACTTATAAATCATCAGATCATCGCCATCCTCCAATTCTAGGGTTAGTGTCCTCATTTATTTGTCCCTATTTGTTCTTGAAATAACCTATAAACCCTTTAGGGTTTTTGGAGAGCTCTCCCAAACCTACTTCATTTGCGGCAACAACTGTGGGTGGTCTATTCATGGCACCTCACTTTTCTTGTTCTGGTTCTTTGATTTCACCAATGATATATGAGGCGTTGCCTCTTTCTATTTTGTTTTTGAATTTCTCCCTTTGTCGCCCTTTTTTCCTATTAGGCACCAATCGGGGTAACCAATTAGTTTAAAACGCCCCTCCTTGGTGTGCCTTGCTCCACCACAATGAGTACATCGGAGGTTGCTTTTATCGTCCTCTCGCCTCAAAGTGGGCTTTTGTATCTGTCCCATTGTGGCGAATCCGCTCTCAATTCTTGAAGACTCGACGTTTGATGATGGTCTGATGGATCCCATGATACCCCGACGTGAGATCCCCCCTCTAATGGTTGCATAGGCGACATCTACATTAGGTATGGGTCCAAATTGTGTAGGTCGTTCCGATCTTTGTCTAATGACTCATCAATTCCAGCTAGAAATTGATAGAGGTGGGTTTGTTGAATGATGTGGTATTAAATAGTTCAAACCATCGAATTAGGTAATCTTTGATCAATCTTTTTCCAGATTGTGGCAGGTTTGTTGTAGAAATTGGTCTCGATACCTTTACATAACTCCCTTGCTGTAGGGTAATCAAGAAACTGGTCTTGCAAATCTGATTTAATATTCTCAATTATCCAGGATACTACATTGGGATTAGGGATGGCAATGGGTCGCACTCGGCTCGGATTATACATACTCCGACTTTGCTCCGGATAAGAGTCAGACTTTTTTTCACTCCACCTCCACTCGGAGTCGGATTATGCATACTCCAAGTTTGCCCCGACTCGGACTCTCGAACCTCCAACGAATTCTGATTAATGTCAAATAGTATCTTTGTGATATTATACTAATGATTTTAAAGCATTCAAAATTAACAAAATATATTTTTCGAATACAATTTAACAAAAAAATATGCACTTTGAATTCAAGTTTAACAAAAGAAATAGTTCTACAACTACAATTTAACAAAAATTTCTCGCATTTTGATTTGACATATTTGATTTCTCTTGATCTGATTTGTCGTATTCTGATTGATTAATCTAAATAAAAATACCAAGTAGTTTTTCAAAATTAAAAATTACAAGTAGTATGAAAGAGAAATTGAATTAGTCACGTTTAGAGGTTAAAGGAAACAAAATATTGGTGTAAAAGTCAAATTCAAAGTCGGATTTTCTTTAGGGTCAGAATCGGGTCAGAGTGTCGGATTTTTAATATGGTCCAACTCAGGTCCGTCTCTAACTCGGACTCGGATCATAAAGTCGGAGTCGGATGACTTTTTCCTCGGACTCGAATCGGATTATTTTTCTCAGATCGAGTCGGATTCGTACTGAATTGTCATCCCTAATTGGGATCACGTTGCGCCCATTTTGCATATTCGTGATCGTCGGTTGATGGTGGGGAGGCAGTGATGTGATTGAGCCTGGCCCGCCCACTGATGCCAATATGCATTAGTTTGGACCATTTTGTGTAGTTTCCAAGGTTTAGTTCTTCTGTGATAGTGAGGGATTAATTTGCTTCAATGGTTGGCTTATTGGTGTTTAATTGCGAGAGCCGTTGCAATAGGTTTTTCATTGTTACTGGCGTTGAGGTTGTAATGGATTGGTTTTCAGTTTCCATTTTTAGGTAAATAATGACAGTTGACACCGAGTTTTTCCAGTCACGGAAAATTTTAACTGGGGCTTCTGAAACCAAGGTAGAAAGAATCAGAAAGATTATTGGATTAATTGATAGTTGTATTGTTTGAATAAACTCATTACAATGTTCATTTATTTATACAAGAAGTGTTTCCAAACTTAGACTTTACAATCAAAGTAAATTTATACTAATTACTATAATCTGGGAACTAATTGATATCAATGAAATATACAGAATATTTATGTGATTTCAGAATAATTGTTATTTCCTAACACTGAAGTGTTGGCTACAACTTTGAGTGCTTTTTTATATGGACAATTTCACATCTACAGATATCCTTATGATGAAGCAGCCAGTATAGCCATATCCACAGTCAAGGAATTCGCCAATGACTTTAAGGAGGTACCGATGCTTCTAATGATTCTGAGATACTTTTCTTTTACAGTTGTAATTTGGTTCTCTCATCTCCTTGTTAAGCCAACAAAATAGATTGTTTTTCCAAATTATAAAATTCACATTTCAAATTATTCATTGGGCCATTGTTATGGCGTCAAGATTTGGAGTTTTGGTTCCATCACCCTACAATCCCCCTCCTCCAAACGACAATGACAAAGCCTTAAAACCCCCCTTCTCAACAGGGAATTGTTTTCGTTGCAGCGTAGTTTATGGTTGCTGAATATTTGTATCATAATTTGGAAAATAATCTATCAAGTAGCAATAGTTACATTACTACATTGATAATGCTGTACTATACAGTCTATACTGATGAGTTTAATCTTATCTTACAGGTTTATTTTATACTGTTCTCGGATGACATATATAATGTTTGGTTGGAGAAAGCAAAGTCAATTCTTGGAAAATAGAGTTATTATTGATCGTCATAATTTGGAACTACTTTTTGCAAGCTTTTGCATTCTCTGCTCTGTTTTGTTCTTCTTAACTTATATATACTTGCTAATGAACTAAATTGAACCTATCAACTACTGTTTTTCAAAGAAAAAAAGAAGAAAAAAAAAACTTATCAAGTATTATAAAGTCCCATTTAATTGCTATATTGTAGCAAATTTTTTTTTTCATGAGAATGTCAGTTTGCTTAGAAAATAAGATAAAAAGTGAGAATGATATAGACTATAATAAGAAAAATAAAAACAGCAGACTGCACTTCAAAAACTAAAAAAGAAACAATTTAATTGGGACAAACAAAAATATAAACTCAAAGCTAAAAAAAAGTCTGAGTTAAACTCAATTTTGATTTAGTTAACTATGCTTATAAATCGTCAATAATGGCTAATAATTCATTACTAGAGTTAATGTAGCTTATTTGACTCTCAATATTAAATAGTAGAAAGTAAATAAAAATCTTTGACAAAAAGTGGTATTAAGAGGTTATAAAAAACTATCAAAAAATTAACGATTAAATTTTCATCATTATGAAAATGACACTATACATTTCAAGAAAATTTACACAAGTCGTTCTCATTATTACCAGTCACTACCAATGATGAGATAGACCCTTAGTCTTAAAAGAATCTTCAGCGAGTAATTACACAAATTATAAAAGCTAAAACTACAAGTATATAGTAGTAGGTCTAATTTTTGTAAGTCGAGTTTATGTCAAGCCTAAATCTTGTAAGACGAATAATTTCTGAAATTTTTGGACATGCCCAAACCAAAGATCGGTCGTTATTTCTAATGCTTCTCCACAAATGTTTGAATGGAATGCTCATACATAAAAGCCTACTGATAAATTAACAATCATTCATCTTTGTCCTTTGATATACTTCGAGACAGCCGTCTAACGTTATCGTCATCAACAACTTTGTACTGCCTCGAAAATTTCTGGTGCATGGAGCCTGCAAATTTATCAATAGGCTCTTCAAATCTGCTGTACAGAGCCGGAATTGTGACAAAAATAATTGTTCCTGTGTAAAACAAACAGCACACTAGTGACTAGTGAGGAAACACAATAGATATGGCACTATGCCGAAACTAGATACTTTTAACAAGTTATACTGAATACGCACTCTACATCCCAAGACCAGGCATCTGGTCGTTCGATGACAGTCGGCATAATAATTTTGTCACGTTATTGATCCTACGACAATGAATCTTAACATCATAGGTCCCAAGTCCCTTAAAGGTGGGATTCGGTCAAGTCGGTTACAAAAGCATAAAACTGTCGCATTCCAGAGTATGAATCATTTGATGATAAATGGTGTCAAACGATGTAAATTGTAATACAAAAACGAGGACGAATTTTCATACCTATATAAGCAAGCGTAACGAAAGAATAAAAGCTACCAACAACGGAAAAGAGCCACAAGGCTGTCACCACCTGTGAAATGAAAACATTGTGATTAAATCTACGTAAATCATCAAGAGAGCAATGGTTAAATAATCCATGTGCCTTAGCCCAAAGTGACGCCCAACATACCACCTTTTCCCATAGCATCTCAACCTGTACAAATCGATCTAAATTCTCCTACCCCTATCTAACCATACACAACTGAATGAGCATAATGAAAATATATTGACTTTTTATGCTCTTAGAAATCGGTATCATACCATAAAGAACAGCCTAAAGTCCTTGCCAAGGGTAATATCATGTGCCATCAACAGAAAGTAGTTCACTTTAACACGAAAAGAAGCAGCAGCAGAGGTGATCAAATCCTCTGACAACTCTAGTTCAGGCAATTCTTCCAGTGGTCTGCAGAGATATAAAGAAAACTCTTATACAAGACGCTGATTAACAAAGAGAACGTGGACAGGAAATTATCAAAAAAGAAAAGGAAGGGAAGGAGAAGCCATACCTATTTATCATGACATAATAATTTGCACGAATGAACAGCAACACTACCAAGATAAGCAGAACATCTGAGCATATTGATAGGAATGGCAAACCGGACCGCTCAAATAATAGCCATGCAGCAGTAGCCATTATTATAACACCAATTGACACATGCCATTTCTTCCACAATATCACATCAGCAGCTAAACACATGAAACGAAGCAAAATGGCAAACATAAGTAACTTTTCATTCAAACAAATAAGTCTGCACATCAATGTTTAGCGTTGAAATTGCTCTAAAGTGTAGAAAAGCTGTCCATATAGCATCATCTTAGGCTCAGTCCTGATCACACAACAGAATGATGAGAAAATTCACAACTTTTCATCTTTAACCTAAGTTAACTAGCATAACTTTTTCCCACTACAACAAGAAGACCAAAATTCATCCTTGTCCAACAAACAAGACGTCATCACTCACGGTTTCATGTGGTGTAAACCCAATGAAATGAATAACTTTGTCCACCTACATTCCTCAAAAAACTAAGAAACATAACATTTATTCATCAGATCTACGCCGAAAAGAGAAAAGTCTGGAATCTGGGTCATCTTACTAGACACTCTCAATTCTCCAAAACCACCTATCAAACAACTGAACGGTCAAGATAACATGATTTTGAGTCAATTGTAATTCAATAAAAGTGATCACGTTCAATGCACTACTTGAAACTACCTTCGCATAAACGTGAAAAGGAAATCGGTATCATTTTGGTCCATGAGAGATGAGTAGCCATACATGATAGCATGCTAATTGATGGATTCAGATTAACTCAAAGAAGGACTTTATAACAGCTTGGAAATATTTACTCCCTAAATTCTGAATTAAAGCTAAACTTCCAATCCTATACTTCCACCTCATTCATGTCCAGTTAAGTCATTCTTCCACTCTCTTTCTCTAACATTACTTCATTCTTTCATTCTCTCTACTAATCCACGATTCTTCCTACATCACTCTTTCGCGACTATATTGTAAAGGTTGTTAGCTTACTGCAACCAAAATATCGTTCATGAAGACAGCAAATCTGACTGCAAATATTCGTTTTACGACTGTTACGAGTCATCACAACTGTGACCAAATCATCGTTTTTACACTATGCAGAAAGCTTAAAAGGGTCCAAGTCTCTGTACAACACAGACTGGAAATCTAGCTAGAATAACCAAAATTTCACATTTTGGACATTATCGAAGATTCCTAACTTCCTACAAATGCAATTCGCATATGAAGAATTAACAGCAATGCCCAACACTTACTCCAACCATAAATCAATCAATTGATCATCCACATGATTATACTAATCCATTCATTCCAATAATCTATCATCACAAATAAATTATAGTGATTTGAAAACAATCACACAAATTAGAATAGAGATAATTCAGTTAAAATGAGAAATATACCTTGACCACCTCCCATTATCTGATGAATCGGTTTCTGTCGCCCAAACAAACGGTAAACTGAACCACGAGATGTTGAAGGAATACCCACATTCCTCTTTTGTTCTCCATCAAGCTCACTATTATTATTTTGATCTAAATTCTCCATCTTTGGATTGCATATAAATTTAAAAAAAAATAAATAATAAACCCTAAAAAAATTGCTACCTGAATTGAATCAAACATCAGGAATAATACGCCAAATTGAAAGAACAGAAATTGAGATCATAAACAAACAAATAACATAATTTTTCTCCAAAATTAGAAGGAAAGAAATGTAAATGACCCACTTATTTTTTGGGAAACTTACTTTGGGCGACGCACTTGAGAAGAAATGGGTTCAAGGGTGCTTAAGCCATCAATGGAGTTCTGAGCATAGTATTTATTCAACTCATTGAATCGGTAAACCAAAATCTACCCTGTTTTATATAAATATAAATTCTTTTCCTGGGTTTGACCCAAAATGGAAATAGAAGGGTATGATTATCATTTTGTTGATTTTTAATTATGAATTATATAATTAATGAATGATAATTAAAAAGTCTAAAGTCTAAATCCCTTGAGATTGAGAACTTATAAGCCAGGCTAAAAGTCTAAAGTCTAAAGTCTAAACCTAATATTTTGTTCGGAACTGCGAACCCAGAACCCATCAATGGAAAATAGAGGGATAGTACACAAAAAAATTATTTAATTACTTAATTAATTAGGAGTTTGGGGAAAACTAGAAAGTACGATATTTGATAATTATTACGGTTAGTTGTAGACTCGTACGAATGACAATGCGTATTGGACTCAATCTGGATCCGAGAATCCGTATTTGTTTTCACGGATTTGGATCCTAAAATATAGACCCGTAAGATTTTGGTCGGAACCGAATACGTTTGAATTTCACAGTTCAGAATCTGGATCTCAGAAAAATATCCAGATCCGTGAATCTAGAGGACCCGTTTTTGATTTTTTTTTATACATTAAATATATGTTCTTGCTGATTGTGGGAGAAATGAAATATTACAATAGGAAAGTGCATGAACGCCTTCTGCTCATATCATGTTTTCGAGCAACTTTTTTGATTGTTGCAACCATATCTTCATTGTCTCCTTGGTCATTTTTTCTTTATTATCTTTCAACTTTAACTCCCTATAATAGTATAACATAATCTTCCTATAGTATTTTATTAATGCATATCACTTAAAATAATATACTTTCACAATAATTTATGATCATTTCAACCTCAAAAAAATAAATAAAATCTAATGCTTTGAAAAGCGATAATTAAAACTAAATATTTAAAGTTGTATGCATTTTAGCACAAGGTTTAAGCTAGCTATACTTCCTTTATGTTCATTTGTTCTTTTCATTTACTTTCTACGCAAATCTCAATGCAAACTTAAAAGTAGGAGTGTTCGTAACCGATTATCCGGCATTTTGGGTACCCAGAAAGCCAAATGCCTGATACCCGAATAATTGGGTATCTATTATAATAGCTCGTGTCTCGATCTAGGTTATCAGGGTACCTGGATATCAGGGTACCTCCAGGTACCCGGATAACTCGGATCGAAATAGTAGGTACCCAGTTTACAAACTTATACCAAAGCTAATTTCACGAACTAGAAACAATCAATCTGACAATCCAACAACTAAATGAACGAAATGTAAACGTTTACATCTAGTAAATTTGAAATCTGAGATGCTAATTTTTTCACAGAATAGCATCTGAAAACGAAAATTTTATGAGGTTTGTAGCTTTAGAGACTTTAAGCAATATGAAGTATATACTGTATGAATTAAGCTAAGCCAATCAATGTTGATTGCTATTTGCTAGGCATGCTGGAGGGCTATTGGGTGTGCTTACTCTTGATTTGCTAGCCAAACATAATTAATAGTGATGGCTTATCACAATACATATCCTTTATAAAACTAGGATAGAAACCCGTGTAATGCACGGATTTTTAAATACATTTATATCTTTATGAAATTTTATACGAACGAAAATATTAAATGAAGGTGCGTAATAAATTATTAACATACATACATTATAGTAGATAAAGAGGTGTTTTAAAATTCTCCAAATTTTGAAAAAAGAAGTCTTTTGTTTTGAATAAAAATAGTCAATATACAATCTTCGAACAAACTTTAATCTCAAAATAAGTGTCTATGACTCATAAGTTAGGTTCGATATGTGTTCACTATTAGTAACAACGAACTTAAGAAGCATGTCAAAAAATAGTCAAAGTAGACTTGGTCGAAGCAGGTCAAACCTCTGTTACTAACAGAGAACTTAGGTTTCACCTGCTTTGACTAGGTCTGCTTTTGTTCGCTGTTCTTAACAGTGAACAAAGATAGTAACAGCGAACAAAGATGTTGACTTTCTTTTACCAAAGTCTTTGTTCTTTGTTACTAAGCAATCAAACACTTGATTTAAGTTCAATTGTTGTCTTGGTTTGTTGTTATTAACAACGATAATATGCAAACCTAGCCAGGGCCGCCCCTGGGTAAGGGTTAGACGGGACTACGCCCAGGGCACACTAAAAAAATTAATAATTTGCTGTTAAAGAGATTTGAACTCAAATCTATTGTGTGGTAGGTAGGATCATTAACCATTAAGCCAAATCATAACTTTTAATTATAATGTTTATTGATTCTAAACATGTATAATTGCAACTATTATAAGATGGAGTTCACAATTGGACAACACACAAAATTTAAATAGACTTTAAGTCATTAAACTTAAGCTAAATTTTCCTAATAAATACTTTTTAATTTTTTTGAGTGTTTTATTTTCTACAATTATAAATCTCATAAATTTATGATTTTTTTAATATTCAATTTGTTTCCTTTTTATATAGTTATGTTTATGTTTTAATTTGACTAATTTTATTTGCGTTAATTTTTTTTCTTGAGAGAATGTTAATTTTATTTTTATTGGTGTGTACATCCAATATTATAGATACATAATTTTTTAATCTATGTTTTATACTTTCTTTGTTTTTTTAGTTATAGAATCTCACATTGACATTTTTATACAAGTAAAATAAAACGGAAAAGATATATTGCAAGGGCCTATACTTTATGTTTCGCCCTAGGCCCTTAGAATCTTAAGGCCGGCCCTGAACCTAGCTTTGGAGGCATTGACGCTTATTTTGGGATTAAAGTTTGCCCAAAGCGTGAAGTTAGACTATTTTTGTTCAAATTTTCTCTAATAAACGAGTCAGCGGGTTGGCCCATGACCCGATCCAATTAAGTCGAGTCGAGTACCCGATTCGTTACTTGTAAATTTTTTTGTAGTGATCCACCATTTAAGACGCGAGTCACCGAGTCGGGTCAAATGAATCGTATTTTTTTTTAACATGCCTATTTAATAGTCAAATAATTTTAATAATGAAGTTTTAAAAATTTTAAAAATTGATATTTAGAAAAAATAAATCCACATGAACAAGTTTTTGGAAAAATTGTTTCAAAAAAGCCAACCTTTTGGTCATCTGCAAATAAAGAGTCAAGAGTCAACGTTTCATTTATTCAATAAAAAGACAACCTTTGTGTCATTGTCGCAAATAAAAAGGCAACGTTTCATTTATTCAATAAATTTAGAGTTGAAAACTTACCTGTTATCCATTTATTTGCAAAAATGAGACAAATATTGTTTTTTTATTGAATAAATAAAACGTTGATTCTTTATTTGCAAATGACCAAAATGTTGGCTTTTTAAAAATCATTTTTCCTAAGTTTTTTTTATATAAATCGATTAAAATCTTCGTAAAATTATTTGAGATTAACATTTTTTTTTTAGTGGATTCGAGATTAACATAGAAAAACGAAGGGAGTATAACTAGTAATCCTATATGAATATATGTTGGCTTGGCTATGTAACTTACATTTGATATTCAAAAAAAAAAAAAAAAAAAAAAAAAAAAAAAAAACTCTTACATTTGAGATGGACAACTGAGTTTTGTAACTTACATTTACATTTAAAGCCAAGATCTCCCTTTTTCAAATCAATTCATTTTTTATTTGATTTACTGATTTTGTCCCCAAAACAATTCCATAAACACTCACTCCTACCTCCCATATCCTCCCTACTACTCCCCTCCCCAATCAGATCTGCTCTAATTTTATCATTTTCATCAATTTTCTGAGGTGGGTTTATTTTATTTTCTCTTGTACTCCTTTTTCCCTTTTAAATTTCATTATGGTTTTTTTTATCTACTGATTTCCCCCATGTTTTTTCATGGGCAGTTGTTGAATTAGAGAGTTTGATCATTCAAAACAAACACAGAAAAAATGAGTGAAAGTAGAACAGGATTTCAGCTTGGAACTGTAGGGGCTTTGAGTCTTTCAGTTGTATCATCTGTTTCTATTGTCATTTGCAATAAAGCCCTTATTAGTTCTTTGGGTTTTCATTTTGGTATGTGCTTTTATCTTTTATGGGCATTTCATTCTTATTTCCCTTTAATTGTTTGTTTGATGTGTTCTTATTCTTATGTTGATTCAATGATGCAATAATTATATGTGTTTTTATTTATGTTATTTCATTAATTGATGTGTCCTGCTATAAGTTGAATTATTCCCGCTTGGACTTAAGTTGTATAAATTCAAGTACTAGAGTAATGTGATTGCCAAAGATTGAATGAGAATGAAGAGGAGGGCATGATAGGTATCTTATTCAAAAATGTTGGTTGAATGCTAAGATTTTATCCAATTATGTGAATTGCTTCTCGAGTTTAACGAATCAAGACTATTTTTTTCTCCAATCACATGTTTCATAGAATCATAGGTGTTCTACAATTTGACTTCTAAATTCTTTTAGGAATTAGGATAAACTTGCATTTCCATTCATGATTCCGTGCATTCGATCAAATGCATTCCACTTCACACCACCACAAATTTGGGTATGAATGCAATGGCATTTTAGCTTGCCGTTTACAAATAGTGGTGTGCATTACAACAAACCAACATACGTATACACAACCATGCGCGAAGAGCAGACAAAGTAATGTCTTATAACACAAGGTCACTGCCCACCAAGAATTCATTAACTCATTTTTCTGGTCTCACTCCCATGAGCCAAAAGTTTTATCCAATGTATTAGTGAGGCTTTTTTTGGACTTAACGTGCCCCTGATGTCATTCTCTATTTATTGACTTCGAGATCTTTGTGTTTGTTCGTTGGTATGAACAATTGTTTTCTACTTCATTCGCTCTCAGAGAATAAGTGTGCACTGATGAAGCTGGTTACCCATTATGGACATTCCGTCAGTATATATTCAGTGCCATGTTGATTGTTGAAATGGTAGTTCATATATGCTTTATGATTCTATGAACATGTTTTGATTCCTGAATAAACATGGAATTTAGTTTAGGGATTGTTTGGTATCAATGTTAATTTTCAGGTATGCTTCTGTTTTTTCAAATGTGTATACTTTTTGCCTAAATAAGTCATGTTAAGAAATTTGAATCAATCATACATTTACTAATGACAAACAATGTACTTAGATAGTAGAAAACAAAACAAGGAATGACCTTTTCAGGTTTCCGTTTTAAGGTTTCAAAAAGAATAAGAATGATAGTTGACCAATGTTAAGGGTTTTGCGGTGTCCTCGTTTTGCATCACTATACGTCTATAGCTACCCCTTCAACATCCAATCTATAGAGCCTCCAAGGTATCTAAACGTCTCTTAAATACAATCAAATGTTAGGATTATGAGCATATTGACCAAGTTTAGTAGTTGCTAATTACTTTAACATGTTTAATACGTCATTGTCTTGTACTTTAATTTGTGAACAATACACTAAGATCATATGGTGTTTCTAAGTGGATCAACTTCAAAAGATTGAACTTTCTAAGAAGAATTTATCGTCATGATATTTTTCATTGTGGTTCTAAAATGGCATCTAACTTATTTGCAGCCCTCAATGTTAGCATTTGCCAAATTCTTTACCTAAAATTAACATATGATTGTGGGTGAATTAAATGATTGCATATGTGTTGATGTGAATATCACCATCTTTTGCATGAAAACCAAATTTAATGATAGTATGATAATACATTGATGTGCCAACAAAGTGCAAAAATGTGCTTTTGGTTGGCGATTATAGTAAAAATCTTGATGATGTGGTTGTCGTACCATCGAGTACCATGCAAAGGCCCAAATACCATGAGATATTCTTTGATCCAACCTAAAAGCTTTTTTGCCACCTTCACAACACATGTATCAATTTAGTAAATTTGTATAATTTTTTATGACTCAGCCCATATGATTCGATACAACTTTATATTTTTCACTATAAGTAGTAAGTTACACCTGTAAGCTTTAAACACACAAGGGCGAGTGATAAAGCTTTTGTAGGAAAATATATCATCTTTAGTCCATATGAACATATTTTAATTTTTAAGGGACTTTTTCCCCTTGTATCTGTTGTTTTTTTTTTGCTGGATTTGGTTTGGCTAGAAGCTAGTCTTACATGGAAACAACATTACAAAGTTTTCTTTCTTATATGTATCTTCTCGGTACCTTTCACTAGTGACCACTTTCCAGCATGTTAATAATTTTCAGATGCTGTCATGGTTGCCAAACAATTTTCACTAATTCTTCTATTGTACACCATTGTATAATATAACAACTTCATATAAGCTTTAAAACCTTCACGACGCATTCGTGTCGTATTCGAACGAGATTGAATAATTTAATTAGAAAGAAGCTAAAGAAATAGACGGACCTTGCGCATGCCACATTGACATGAGAGCAAGTGTGAAATTTTTTTTATGTTAACCTCTAAATCCTATATTTCTTTGAAGTTGTTTATGTTGTGTTGTGTTGGTTGATAGTTTGGTTAGAAAAGGTTGGAATGAATTAGCGTTTTTATCATCTTTTATAGGGATCCCATTATGATCTTTTGCCAAAGGACCTAACTACACAAATAATGCCCTTTTTCTTATCCATTGTAAGTATCCCATTTGGGATTTTGCACTATTCACCCGTCACTCTTGGTTTGTATTTTATTCTTAATCTAAAGTTAAACATGGTTTGTATTTTGTTGTTAATTTATAAGCTAAACATAGTCAAGTGGGATTTTGTTTGCTTTGTCTCAATGTCAATTTTATTGATAATTTTTTGTAATTTTTAATTATACACTATTAGAGATACTAAGGATTGAATTAGTGCATTGCTGCAGATTCAATTAGATACAAAGGAGTACTAAATTAGGCAATTAGTGTTTGCCTATGAGGTTCACAAACCAATCAAAATATTTCAGCTTCATTAACAATGTCTTCCCCACAATGCAGTTGCATATCTATCATTACATGTGGCTCACAGTGAGTGCACATGAAAAGTCTACCCTATTGCAAATTTGCACCCTTGTTGCCGTAAAATCAACTTTTAGGATAATTCTCTTTTACATCAAAACTAGTAGCTTATGAAAATATAGATTGATTCACATTCGATTATATATAAATTCCTAAGCAAAGGGTTTGGATGATTTTACCTTGTGCTCTTCACAAAAGTAAAAATCTTTTGCATTACTTGGTGGAGGAATAGGAAGAGGTCTTTGTCAGCATTTGATGTTGTAAAAGCCTATGAGGAACGAAATACAAGTTGTTTGGCTCTGTTTAAATTGATTGCACTATGTAAATGCCAAATTTTCCATTTCTAATATTGTGCCATTTGACATGTTGTTTAGTGCTCCATGGTGTCTATCTTTATCTAATAAATTGGATAACATGTTCAAACTTTTTGCTCTAGTTTTTTCATATGATACTATTTAGCATGTTCATTAACTATCATCTTGTGATATATTGGTTAACTTTCTTGTTTGTGTACAGCTACTACATTGACGAGCTGGCATCTACTTGTTACCTTTTGCTCGCTTCATGTAGCTTTACAAATGAAATTTTTTGAACACAAACCCTTTGAGCGGAAAGCTGTTTTGGGGTTTGGTATTCTAAATGGAATTTCTATTGGACTTCTAAATCTCAGTCTTGGCTTCAACTCTGTTGGATTCTATCAGGTAAAGATCTTCCTAATATCTTGATATATGAAGCATTAGTGGCCTGGGTAATGAGAATGATTTATAGTGTAAATTATCATGATAAAACTTAGATAATAAAAAAGTTTCCTTAAGATCTTCATGTACCATTTCATTCCCATAATGATAAAACTTAGATAATAAAAAAGTTTTGTTCAAAATTTTCATTAGCACCCAATACCACCTCTCCAAATGGTAATGCATTAGAATGCATTTTGTGAAAACAATGAGATGATCGAAGTAGAACCAGACTTGCCATTAAATTTTAAAGAGATTTTTCTGCTAAAATTACACTAACTTTCATTACCATTCCCACCATTTATTACCGACTAGGTGTCCATGGAGTTTTAAGGAATATGATTATTCTCGTTTCTCAAGCTTGTGTGCACAATAGTTTTAAGGCGACAAAGTAGATACAATTTTTTTAAAATGTGTATATTTTAGGGCTATTTGTTATTCCTTTGTGGTTTGAGTGCCCAAATTGAAATCTTTGAAAACCCTGTTTTATTTATGCAGTGTTTTTTTTGTTTCTCATGTTTGTAGTTGTAAAATTATGATCACTATTATGAACTGTAGTTATTTTATTTATCTCTTCATATTTGTTGTTTAAACATGGCAAGTGAAATGCTGTTTTGCAGATGACAAAGCTTGCAATCATTCCGTGCACTGTATTTCTGGAAACTGTATTTTTAAAGAAGAAATTCAGGTTGGTCCAAGATTTTCTGGCCATATGAACATTTTGGTGAAGTTTTGAAATTTAAGTTTGGCATCTCAATGATTTAATTTCCAGATGTTATGAGAAAGAGTTTCATAAGACGTGATTTTTGCTCAATTATTTATCATCTTATATTGAAATATCCATCGCCTTTGTTCTCTTTTTTGTTTAACCCCTTTCTTTTCGATCCAAATTGTTGGACTACATATTTTAGACATCATATAATTTCTGATTCTGTCCGAGGTATCCAAATTGAGCAATTTTTTCGGAGTTAGATATGAACCACTAACCACCGTAAAGAAGGGACTTGATTCCTTCAAATAAAAGAAATTCGAGCATGTTGAAGTTCATACAAAAATGCTTTCTTGTAGCCTTCTATGATCTTCTGAAACGCTTTAAGCAAAATCTTTTCCTTAGTCTTCCTAAATCTAAGCTTACGAGGTTGGATACTATCCAACGTCAAGATTAATCCACACACAAATGCATGGTGTTATCCACGCACAAATCTAAGCTTATGATCTTCTATGATGAAGTTCATTAGTATTGACTTTGGAATGTTACTACCAATCCTATCAAAAACTTACCTTGATTGTTTATATCTCTAGAATCTGATGTTCGTGTTGTTAGTCTATTTTACTTCTCTAAAGCTTATACTGTTTCTTTCATGCAGCCGGAGCATACAAAGTTCTCTTGCTGTCCTTCTTATAGGTGTGGGGATTGCAACAGTTACAGATCTGCAGCTCAATGCTCTTGGCTCTTTCTTATCCTTCCTTGCAGTCGTCACTACTTGCGTTGCACAGATTGTATCCTTTCTGAAACGGTTGTAGTATGCTCTTCCTTTCTGTGTGATGCCTTACTATGCATACTTCTATAAAAGCTGTTAAAGATATTGAGATGTTTTGAATAAGCCTGATAGTAATTGTCAAATATGTCTCAAATTACTAAACTTTCAAATGTATGTTTGTGTATGCCTTTTTTTTTCCTTAACAATATCATTGTAGATGACTAATACCATCCAAAAGAAGTTCAAAGTTTCTTCAACTCAGCTGTTGTATCAATCCAGTCCCATCCAAGCAGCAACATTGTTGATATCTGGGCCATTTCTAGATAAGCTTTTGACAAATCAAAATGTGTTTGCTTTCAAATATACATCTCAAGTAGTGGTGAGATATAAAACTTTGTATTTCCGTTTGCTCTTTGTCTAGGAATCAATTCAACCAAAAGTTTAAGCTGATGGTTGAGGTCCCAAGATATGTTATATACTCTAACACGTCCCTTCACACACGAGAGCCCTTTGGCTAGAAGTGTGGATGCAACACATGCCCTCCTCATACATGGTGCAAAATATTTCACTTGAGTTTGAGGGGTGGTCGAGATTTGAACCAGTGACCTCTTGTCACGCTGACTTATGATACCATGTCAAGTAACCAACTGAACAAAAAGCAAGTTGATGGTGTAGGTCTAAGATATATTATATACCATAACACACTTTCCACTGGACAATTTTCCCATCTAAATATATGTGTGACGAGTATTTTTATGTGTTCTACAGATTTTCATCGTTCTCTCCTGTTTGATATCTGTCTCCGTAAATTTCAGCACTTTCCTTGTGATTGGAAAGACATCTCCAGTCACTTATCAGGTGCTTGGACATCTGAAAACATGCCTTGTTTTAGCATTTGGCTACATGTTACTTCATGATCCATTTAGCTGGAGGAACATATTGGGAATTTTGGTTGCCTTAGCGGGAATGATTCTGTATTCCTACTATTGCACCCGAGAAGGTCAGAAGAAGACCGCTGAAGCAGCACCGCTGTCTCAGGTTTGTATCTGAAACATTTCCCTAACATGTAACTGATCAACTATGCCCATGATTTGCTCTAGTCTGGCCCATGATTAGCTCTACTGAAATAATTACATGTCGAATCGTATCGGTAATCTATATCGTTCATCAACGAGATTTTCCAATGATATCTTGTTTCTTTATTACTAGGTCAAGGGAGACGAATCCGATCCTTTAGTAAAACTTGAAAGTGGAACCAAGATGTCTACCTAATGAAGAACTCTAACAAAGTTAGTTGGGATTGGTTGCCTTTGTCAGCCTCTGTTCAGCAACAGGACAACTGTTTTTGTGAAGATAGTAAAGTTAGTTGGGATTTTCATATAACGGTTATCGTGTCGTGGATCGACAGGTATTGGGCTGATAACTGGTGTTATGGGAACCTTCAAAATTTGGCTGGCAAGTTATTTGTTGAGTATGGAGAACTGCCCTTCATTATCACCATTTTTGTCATATAATAGTTTGGTTAAGCTAATAGATTATTATTAGACTTGTTATAAATATAGTGCAAAATGTGATTATAGGTTTCAAAAATATTATCTTGACAAGAAATCATAATCCCTAAGATATTAGTTCATCAGAAGGTCTCCTGAGAGACCGTCTATGTGAGAGACCGTCTATGGCATAGACGGCACTCTCAGCAGCCCAGCCCAATGGAAATTTCAGTTATTTTTTTTTGGAAAGTGTAAAAATGGGCTGGAGACCATTACACCCGTCTATGCTATAAACCGTCTATAGTAAGAATTTGTGTTAGTTGATTCTTGATCACTAGTACAAAATATTGCATCTTGGGTTCCTGAATTCATTGAGATAGCAGTTGGGCTTGCACTTTATTTCCAATCGAATTTAGCTAATCTTGCGAGCGACCGTATCAATGAGATCGATAGCCAAATCAGCCTAATTATATTATAGTTTGTTACTATACGCAATCAGTAATTAATCTATTTAAAGTCATAATTGATACCTTTAATGTCAAAATCGGTTACTTTTATATGTTCTACTGATCATGTAATTGATCATTTTATATATAATTGATCACTTTAAAGTCTAAATTTTGATTACTTAAATCGAAGACTTTAAAAAATTAATTCATTTAAAGTTATAAACTTGTAAGTGGAAATTGTTTAATTGTCAAAATTAATTACTTTTAAATCAAAATTGAAACTTTTAATTGATTTCTTTTAAATGTTACTTCTATAACTGATCATTCAATTTATCATTTTATATATATTTGATCACTTTAAGGTCTGAAGTAATCACTTTAATGTCGAAAGTAAAGACTTTAAAAAAATTAATTCGTTTATGGTTATAACTTGTAAGTAGAAATTGATCAGTTCAATGTCAAAATTGATTACTTTTAGATCAAAATTGAAATTTTATTTTGTAATTGATCAGTTTGATGATTAAAATGCCAACTCCAAATACTAACTTTAATAGGTTATAATACAAACTCTAATAGGTTATAATACCAATTTCAATAGATTATAACACCAATTCTAAATATGGGTTACACAACACGCTTTTTTTGGTAATTGTTTTTTTCAGAAATAATGAGTCGGCCTATTTAAAATACATTTTTTATAAAATCGGTCTCAAATAAAAATTTGTGTTTTGGCTGATAGGTACCACTCTCTTCTTGAATGGCATTGACTAAAGCTAAAAGTACTTTATGTAAACTGATTTTTCTATTAGGGCATATAGCCCGTCTCTCCCCTTGAATGTACAATACTAACAGTTGCACAAGTATTAAGAAAAATTAAATTGTATCAAAAGTTAGAAAACATTAAAGAAGTGTGAATAAAATATTATCAAAAATAGAGGGATCAAAATAAAAATATTGGGAAACTCGTAGAGATAGAGGGAGCAACTACCTAGTTAAACTAGTGGTAAGGAAAACAAATCTCCACCCTCTAGTTCCTAGGATTAAACATTGCTATCAACAAATACATTCTTTATATATCTCGCTTTGCTACTATCTAATAAAAGAAAAGAAGATGAAAATTATTAATGGTGATTGGTGAATAATACTCAAAAATATTAATTAATGTTTTTTTAAAGTTATTAATTCAATCATATTATAATATCAATATTGACTTTGATAATCCGTAAAATGCTATTTATTTTATTAATATTCTATCAAATACATATTTTGTTAAGATTAATTGAATTCAACAAATGGTGTTTATGAATTTTCTTTTTATTATTGTAGATTTAGGACGTTTTCATATTATATAGAAAACTATAAAATAATTAAATATGATGAGTGACTCCAATTGATTTTATTTGTTAGTTAAATTTATACAAATTTCAAGTATATAACATTAATATTTAAAATTAGAAAAAAATATTTCATAAAAAGGGTATTATTATTTCATGTCATAATGCCTATTCTATTTCCGGTTATTGTTGCCTCCGCTATACAAGAACTCTAAAATTGCTGAAGTTTTGGATTGTTCATTCTGTCTGCATTCCGCCTCATCCTTGGTTCCTTCATTCTTATCCAGCTCCTTAGGGGGAGTCGCGGAAGTCATATCTATCCTCGATTCAAAACTTGCAGCCAAAGACAGTGCGGATAGAAGTGCATTCCGAGCAGTAGTAGGCATGCTTCTGAATCCACCAACCGCTGGCTGTCCGGACGTCAAAATCTCTGGTTTATTTGCAGTTTCTTTATCAGTGATTACAGAGTTAATACGAAAATTGGTAGACAGTGTAGCAGCTTCTTGTGATTTGCTACCGGAACTAACACATGGAAGTCTAACAGAAGCAGGGGAATCGATCTCTTTACGGCTGATCGGAGTTAGACTACTCCTTGACAAATTAGAAGTATTAGCGTCATCATTGTTTTCCTTAGAATCCAGCAGACCATGAGTTCGAGCAACATTGTCAGTAATTTTCTGGGTTAGTTCTGATTCTTTAGGCTTTGCGGATTCCTTAACTGAAGATTTTCCGAATGAGAGAAAGCTCAAACCTTTAGGCGCACTTACTGGCTGACTGGTTCGTTTTGCCAAATCATCCTGTACACTATTAGGAGTAGCAGATCCAGACGCTGTGGATGTACTCGCATTCGGCTGCTGCTTAAGATTTGACCCTTCAACTTGTTGCGCAGAATTAGTCTCACATTTGGAGCCTTCTGAAGATGAAACCTGACAAAACACAAATATATTAGGTTCACATGAATACTTTTGAATATGTAAACAAAGCAGCTTTTGTATCGATGAGTCATGACAATACCTTGTGGGAAAATAAGCAACTATCACCTCTGACACAAAAACCTGTAGATACATAATTGTTGCACGGATATTTGGACAGCTGATGATCATATGGGCACTCATCTCCTTTCATGCATCCATTACGGGCAAAATGACAGCACGGCTACAGCATTAAATGAGGAGTATTAGCTGAAAGGAAGTGAATCCTCTAAATTATTGATTTTGTTCGTACGGGCAGAATTAGGTATAACAAAAATAAGATATGGCAGAAGTCCATGAGTCCACAAATGCAGTCTTCCTACGAAAAACATAATTGTGCCACATCCTTCCACCCAACGTACCACCTAGGCCCCTATCCCCCAAATCTGTAGCAGTATTGTAATTCTACGTAGCTACAATACGAGTAAAACAGCAACTCATGTCTTCTCTGTCCATTCTAACTATTGGCTACGAGGTAGAAGGTCTTTTAAAGCATAAATCACATGATACTTGGGCTGAGAATAGCTGAACTCCCAATGCCCAAGGTCAGTCTGACAATTTCTTTTTAAAATGGTACAGAAAAATGTAAGAAAGCCTGGATGCAGGATAGCGCGTTTGAGGCTTCAACACTACCTAATTAGCAGGTCCCTAAATCCCTATTCATTGACCTTAGGCAAAACATCTTCAGGCTCTTTGCCCATGCATAAATTTACAGATATTGCAAACCCATTATAGAGGAACACAGGTGTATTCTAGGTAGAAAATGGAAAATGTATCATGAAAGCAAAGATGGGTGACAATTTCATTTGTACTGTTCTCAGAAAACATCAAGTCAATTCAAAGCTTCATGATAACGCAAAGAAAAGGACAAGTGTTCAATGGTATTTTTCGGCATCTTACAGTGCTCCCATAGAAGTCTCTGGGACACCAACAAAAGTTCATCAATAGGGGACAGCTCTAGAAACAACATTCCGCTGGAATTTAGGATGGAGAGCAATTCAACTTCAATCCCAATTTAACAATAGTAGGGTATGTTGTGTACGGAGGTTACAAGAGATCAAATTGTGGGGCTTTAACTATACAAAAGATCAGGATAAAGGTGCTTTGTTGGCAGAAAGTTGGGAACAGAGTTCTGGTGTAAATATAATGTTAGGAGGCATCATATTTCTTTAAAAAGTTAAATTTCAAAGAAAATTTACATCCTCTAGAAACACTGGGAACTCTAGAAAGCCACTAGAGTTGCTAACTCCCAAGCTTCCCTCCCTGAATCTTCTAGATACAAGCATGAACTAAGCATCCTAATTCCCAAGTACTAACTCTGCTTTTGGAGAAGGGAGATGTCACATTGTATTCATACAAAAATCTACACTAGCGTTCTTTTTCACCCTATTATTCAACATAGACACGTAAGGATATACCTAGGTTAAGTAAAGCATTGAAGATGGAAGATTACGATGACACATAGTCCAAATCCACAAAGGTTCCCCCAATCATGTGATTAGGGTACATAGGTATGAACTCCCAACATTGTGGTTGAAGATGCCACATTTTTGGACTTACTTTGTTCTGCATTCATACCTCTGTAGCCATTTATTATGTCTAGCTGTTGATACCTCGTATCCCTTTCTCCATATCTAGAAGCATCATTCATTTCCTTGCAGGTTTTGTGGGGTCAGGGGTGTTACATCTTTTCATGTAGGTGTGCTAATTGAAACCTTGCAACAGTTGTCCTGATTAAGAGATAATTATTTTTATGTAAAAGCAAGCCCGTTGGAAGTAGAGATTAAAGAAAGTTTGTAAGAGACGAAGCTTGAAGTTGTTAAAGCAAGTGCCAAAACTCGTAACAATGACGATAAATTTGAACACATAATCGAACATGCTTAATCTTGTACTTTGGAGAAGGAAGATGGAGATGTGTCGAATTAAGATGAGTTGAGATTTGGGTCGAAAAATGAGGTGATCAATTTGGAGTGTATGAGATGCATTAGACAAGGTAAGAAAGACTTTGAACAAAGCATAAAGAGACTTCACTAAGGGTATAAGACCATGCCTTGAACGCCAATGCATGGTTATGGAGGTTGCTCGATCGACGCAACAAAGAAAAGCAAACAGAAGCTAGCAGAAGTTGCTCGTTCGAGCAAGCCACACGCTCTTCCTAGCAGATGGTGCAGCAACAGCCAGCAGGCAGTTGGTTCTGTAAGGGGCCGCTCAAACGAGCAAGGTGGTGGCTCGAACGAGCGTCATGTCAAGATTCCTATGGTAAGTTTTTCATTTACGTTTAGGGAATTTAAGGGGGGCATTACTTCTGGTTTATAGCCATGCTTTCTTGTAAAGTTAATGTGTGATTTTAGAATGTTGTATACCCAATATATAAAGGGCATATGCATTCCTAGAATCAACACACAACATAGAGAGTGAAGGCTAATATAAAGTAAGGGGCTAGGGTGTTTACCAAGAAAGTTTTCTATCTTTGTAATAGTATTTGTAATGTCAATTGTTGGGAGATAGTTGGTTTGAGAGGTTGTTCTCAAATAGGGAGGGTTGTTTTATACTTGTATTGTTGAATCCAATATAAAATAAACATTTATTGAGGGGGAGGTATCCAAGATACATGTGTTCTTAGTGCCATTGTTCTTATTGTTGTTTATCATCTTGTTTTTCAATTTTGAGACTCTTTAAGCTTTCATTTCAAAGTAATAGAGTGTTTATGTTTGTTGTTTTATAAAATAATGGGTACAAGATCCCTTTATATAGGGGGTTGAAAATGGCCTATCAATAATGTTGACCTTTGAAGAGTCATAGCCTTTCGCCTTTCACATACGCACAATAACTCTTACTCTTCATGTACTTTTATGGATCTAGACTTATATTGTTATACAAGTAATTCATTAATGAAAGCATATTAAGAGTCTTCAACCATACTAAAGGTGTCAAAACCATGCTAAAAGTCTCATTAACTAAAACTTCTCCTTGAGACTTTTGGTCTTCATTCCAAGTAAGCCTCTAAGTTTCTCGAATATGCCCTTTGGGAGCGCTTTAGTGAAATGTCAACTAACTAATTTTCTCCAATAATGTCAATGAGCTTGACTTCACTGTTATTCTGAGCTTCTCCGACAAAATAATACTTGACTTAATATGCTTTGTCTTACGATGAAAGATAGGATTCATAGAAATTGCTATAGCAGAACTACCATCACAATGGATAACTAGAGCTCCTCCTTGAACTTCACCAATGTCCAACAATATCTTTCTTAGTCATATTGCAAGAATTTAAAGTACAAGCTGCAATGTATTCAACTTAGTGAATTTTGAATTGAAAAGTTGTGTTCTTGATGCATTGTCTTAGTTTGTTGTTATTAACAGCGAACAAGTATATAATTTTTTTACCTCTTAAAAATTAAACTTTGTCTCTCTTTTGTTCGTCATTAGAAACAGCGAATACAGTCTTAGCTGAATTTTAATAGCGAACAAACCCCCACCTTAGGTTAGGACGGAGAGACGCTTATTTTGGGAAATAGTTTTGCCCGGCGCTCATTTTGGGAATTTTTTACAACAAAAGGCTTATTTTGTCCAAATTTTCTAAGTTAAGTTGATAGCCCAAAAGCAGAAGGTATGATGATTTTGGAAAAATTATGCATGGATGAACTATCTGTTTGATGTATTTTCAATACAGTAGTAACCTTTTAGCACAAGAAATACAGCTAGTTAATCAACTATCCCATACTAAAGGCAAAATCTTTCATAATTTGTCACTTGCATACACCAGCATAGGTTTCAAAGCTGCTGACTCCATCATCTACTGAAATTGTGCTTGATCTTAAATTAAACTTAAAAATATGCTCTACAATTTTCCTTAACCTACACAATAGTTGCATATTCCTATTACAATATAATGCCCAGTTGAATAAAATATCCTCATTAATGGTGAAACACAGCAACTCTAGTGTAAGCAGATTCATCGACCAGGCAGTCAAGTTACAGTCTTACAGAGAGAAGTTATAAAGAATTACGTACCTGAGACTTGGTCAATGGAATAACATCATGAGAGAACTTGCATTTTACACCCTGCAAACGGAAATACAAATATGAGAAAAACAGCAGTGTGAAAAGGAAGCCATACAAAACTCTTAAAACAAATGATAGAAGGCTTTCAAGCTCAATACATCTTGATCTTATCAGAAAATTCAGAATCAGAATGAAGAAAATGTTACAGAAGGTACAAGTTTTATTTTTGCCAGAAAGTTTCATGGAATTACATACCACAATCAACAATCTATCTATCAAACAAATACTATACTCCTATCATCAAATGTCACTTCCACCAGATGTTCGAACTGGTTTGTCAACAAGTGATCAACTATTTATACTTGGATAGTGATAACAAAACAACAATTAATCAAAAGACAAGTTAATGTCACACTTTCAGACATTGTGCTTCAAACAAGCAAATATATCAGAAAGGGTGCATGAAACACATATTAGAGAGAGATAACTATCCACTCATCCCATTCCAATATAACAGTCTTTTATTGACTCATTATGGAGTTGTTTGTCATTTCATCAAATCAACCAACAAAAATGGTCAGTAGCTTAGATTTAGACAACAAACAATTGATAAGGGATAGACATATTGACTGGCAAATATAATGGAACTAAAAATAAGCTTTTGAAAGAGTACATGTTTGAACACGGTTGTTCATTATTAACAGACATAGAAATGAAACAAAGCTTGAAATGCAAGAATTACATTTTAACATTCAATCAAAAATGCATGTAAATTACCAAACATAACAGAAGTATGACACCATACAACTACCCAAATCTGCAAAAGATCAAAGACATGAGAAAAAAAATTAACAATCATGCATCACATAAATATATTTCCAACAGAAAAGGAGAAATCTCAAAAATGGATATACCTCTTGGCATCTTCCCTTAAGATAGTGGCGGCAGGGGGGTATAACTTTTGGTTTTAAATCAGTTTTAAGTTTTAATCTCTTGACTCCAAGTTTCTTGTTCATTTCTGCTCGCTTCTTCCTTTTCTGCCGCTGCAGAAAAAAATTAATGAAAACAGTCATCCGATTAAAATGAAAGAAAAAGTAAAAAACACATAGCCTTATGATTGGACAGCAATTTTCCTGTCAATACTTTAAAACAAGAAAATATTATATGGATAAGAATTACTAATTTTAAAACATGAAATGATCAGAAGTTTAATTAGGTTAAGAACAAATATACCCCCGCTAAAAAGTCATTAAATGTAATTTGCAAGACCAAACTTCAATTATGATATAAAGAAACATATATCAAAACATTAATGTGTAGTAAACTTGGGAGTAGTATAAAATTCCTAGTAGCCCCACTTATACATTCAATCTTCTTTATATCGCGATACCTGCTAAGCTTGTTTCTCTACATGTTTCATTCTTCCAACAAAGATACTTTTAGGATAAGAAATGTGCTGCATATAGTAACAGAAGTCCTACAAGCCACAAGGTAAGAAAACTTATGGAGGGGTATCCAAATGGTACATAAAAAAGGGCCAAACTACATTAGCACGAGCCCACCAAGAAAACTGGCAACATTTACTGTCTCACCAGGAAATTCAACTAGAGTCTGGTTTTCTCAAGGGTTGATCATGTCTCACAAGTCACAAGATGATATTCAACGCCCCACCTTCCACCCCAGCCTTCCTGTAAAAAGTTTAATCCAAACGGTCATCTATAAGAGATTATTCTACTAACATTTCAGATGCACAACACTGACTGGGTATTTTTTTGTTTTGAATTGGTTCAGCGTTTCTCAAGTTTTTTATAAACAATAGATTCACTATTCTTAACCTAATTTCCATAATCTTGAAAGATATTTTTGGGATGGAGTTGGGAGTATTACAATATGGCCTATACCATTTCTATAGACACTCCTCTTTACTTTTCAAAGGCACAACAAAAGTTGCGTGGAAACTATTTACTTAGTTTTTGCACGCTCCAACATTTAAGTTTTATGTATAAAAAAATTACCATTTTGTTACCGATTTCCCATGTTTTTAAATTTAATATCAAGGAACTGGAAGGATTAGATTGTGGACTATATACCATTCCTATAGAAAACTCCACTTTTAGCAAGAAGTGTCCACATTGGTTTTTATAGAATTTTAAATTCATTTTGAAGTCGGTTCAAGTCGGATTTGGTTACAAGGTTGGTAAATATCGGGTCATACCTCTACTCCCAACAAGCTAAAGGCCTTCAAAGTTATCACCTTCTGCTGGACCAAATATTAAAATCTCAAAAAAAAAAAACAATTTCTTAATGTCAATTTTCATCTAGAATTTGCAGCCATTCCCCTGATGATACAGAGTTTTATACTTGGTTTTGCTCAAGTTACATCACTTATGCATCGTGATATGTTTCCAAGGGTTTCTAGAGTTCAGTGTTTGAGTAAAACTACTTTGCTGATAACACAATACTATACTATTTTCAGAGCAGCCAAAGAATTGATGGGGTCTGGTTCAGTCGTTCAGGTCAGATAACTTCGGTTCCATATCATTTCAAATAGGTAACTTTTGATAAAAGAACCTTTCTTGTTCAAGACGCACAGCAATCAAGTGTGGGTGACTAGATTAAGGGTTGACCGGACAGATTAAGTGATTTTAAGACGCCCGTTCTGTTACTATTTATAAATGAAATATAAACACACAACACAATGTTCAAGTCCCATATAATAAATCATAAGTAAAGAGACATTCTTAACCTTATCAGTCTGAAAAACTTATCATAAGCAGCAATAATTTGTGCAGGATGATAATATCCTTTCAGTATCTTAATGTAGAGTTTTCGGGTAGACAAGGTAGAAGCTGTTCAGGTCTTGAATTATAAAGTCCTGGATCATAAATGTGTTCAAAATCTGCTTTTCTCAGATCAGTGCGACGTTTGACATGCCTATCCAAGTTAAAGCTAATTTGAAACTTGTGTTTCTCCCTTTCCGACCTAAACATTACTTCTGTTTTGTTACATAAGATTTTGCTTGATCTTCTTGAGCCTTTAAAGCTACATATAAAACTCCAATAATCACCTTCCTGTGGACAGTGTACTCTAGTGATGAGCTCAAGACTTCAAGTTTATGTGATACATTAGATGTTAAGGGTATTTAATATGGGTAGTTAGTTATAAAAGTTATAGGCTGTTAGGAATTCTGTTACTAGCATTCTTGATTTTATTAGCTTTCTGTATCTTATTCAGGTCCCTTTATTTTGCATATATTAAAGCCTGTGTAGCCTGGAAAAAGGCAGCTAGATTGTGAATGAAATATAACAACCTTTTGGAAGCTAGCAGCACTCGAAGTCTGCCATCATACATAATCTGAGTTCTGTTTGGTTTTTCTTAACAGAATCTACCTTTGCTTACAGATTCCAGTAGCAATCTTGTTTAAACAGAATATTCTGTTTTTGATTTCATGACAGATTCCAGGTTCAATCTATCACAGTTTACTGACTTCACATAGATGAGTAGCATATAGTGGAATTCCTAGATAGCAGCACACTTCTTACAACACAACACTTCCATAATTTTAGAGATGTGATACTCTCATAAAAAGAATGTCCCCGCATATTGATATCTACAAAAGACGCCAAAATTTTGACAAGCTCTTTTATGTCGTGTCTTTCAGTTCAACAAAAAGAGTTATAATGATTACACAATCAGAGCACATAGATGAAGGCTTTTGGGGGGAGCAGGAGCATTTTTGTGAGCCATTAGAAGACAAATTATATTAAGTAAAGAATAGATTGTTTGTAACCTGAAATAATATCTTTTATAATAGTTAAAGAGATGAAATACAAGGAATGGCTCCACATAAACTAAATGCACAGTTTACATTTAACACAGTAGACCTTCACCATTTACGGTAACTAGCCCAAACCAAACAGATAACAAATTATTAAGAGTGTTTGACTTTGGAATATTTTTGGACAGAAAGGAAGGGAAGAGGAAGGGAAGGGAATAATATTTTATTCAGCTACCATGCATACCTAATCAAAACTTCAGTCTTATACTGGAATACACTTGGGTATAGTAATGATTAAAGACATGATATTCCAGAATACTAAACACGTAATTCCTCTATTCTAAAAAAGTGCATCATTTGCTAAATGCATGCTAAATAAGAGATTGAAAAGGCACGTGTACAGTGTACAGAATTTAAACCACCATTTAACAGCTACGCACCCATCTATTTTTCTCTTCTTTACATCCCAAAAGGTTTTAGACTAAAATCATGGAAACTAATTCTAGTACTAATCTTGACAGACACTTGGATATCTACTTGAGGGATATCACTGTGTCAGAATAGCATAGATTTACAGAATCAAAACTTCAGTCTGACATTAATAAATTATACAGGAAGACTAACCTTTTTCTTTTCCTTTGTTGCCTCTGAAGTAGATCTCCGCTTTCTATTCTTCAAGATGCTTGAGCCCTGAAATAAGCAGCCACATCAAGATGATTCATGCTTCTATAGATACTTTAATGAGTGTAAAATGCAAGTGTGACAAAGATTAAGACCTACTATAGCAGTATAAATAAGCAGCCACATCAAGATGATTCATGCTTCTATTCTTCATAGTTCTCCAATTGGAGTATAAATTTTTTATGAACATTTTTTTAACATTTTTTTCGGCATTTTATTTTAATTTATCTTTTTTTAAAAAAAATAAAACTTGCTATAGCAAGTCATCCAGTCACCGGGTTTACTCTAGAAAAATGCCCCTCAAAGTTGGGATTATTCATGGTTAATCAATAAATGGGATTATTGTAGGAAAATCGTGAATGATTTGGATTATTCTAGGTAATTTTTCCATTTTAAAACATATTTAAAATAAAGTTTATAATAGACTTTTAGAATCTCATACACTTTATAAAGATAATAATGACTAATATGTTAGAATAACAACTTATAATGGTTAAATCGCATGTTACATGATGGGGTTTTGCTGCTCGGAAAGCTCAAACTTTGTTATATTTATTCCAAGTCACCCATTAAGAAACCAATTGATTGCAAAAAAATTATCAATAAAGACCTGGGCATTCCTTCCTAAAACAGGCACAATGGCATAGAAAGGTCATTGTTCTTCGAAACCCAAATGACGTATAAAAGTGATAGATCCATAAAAGACTCCAAGTTTATTCATGAATTCGCTCTTGGTCTAAAATACGTAGATTGAAACCTCTACAACATATGTTATAGGGATATTTTACAATAAAAAAAGCCCAAAAAAGGTCAAAATCTCTAAAAAAAATTCAATTCCACAAAAGGCCAGCAAAAAGAAAAAAGGAAAATTTCAAATCTTATTACAAAAGATGACCAGTGAAAATGCATTTAAGAGTGATATATACAATAGCATTATACCTCTTCCTCTGCTTTCTTCCCCTCAGACTTCCTGTTATTAGAAGAATCGACTTTCCATGACTACAAGGGATCCATCAACGAATAAAAGTTAAAATGAGCATGATACAACTATGAAGACCTCCAATTGGAGAACTACAACAATTGATATGGTTTCACGCATATGATTACAAAGTCCTCATAATATTATTCTGAAATACAAACAAGTATTACTGAAGTACATACATGCCAATCAATGAATCAACATTTAAAGTTCAACACCATTACCATAAAATAAATGCATGGTTTCATATTTTAATTACAAACTGGTTGATAGACAAATATATATATATATATATATATATATATATATATATATATATATATATATATATATATATATATATATATATATATATATATATATATATATATATATATATATATATATATATATATATGAGAACCGTGAGAACCAATCAGCCTTACAAAAAGGTGTTACTTTTTTACTAAAAAGGTGTTATTTCTGGGCAAAAATGTGTTACTGTATTTTATGATACTATTGGGCAAAAAAAGTTACTTTAAGATAAAAAATTCTGAAAAAAACTCATAAAAAGGTGTTACTTTTTACATAAAAATGTGTTACTTTTCGAAAAAAAAACGTGTTACTTTTTAATGTGTTTATTTTTTTGAAAAATATATTTTTTTTCATCAAACACTTTTTTTATGCTAAAAAGTAACAACTTTTTCTTTAACGAAAGTAACACGTTTGTGTTCAAAGAGTAATACATTTTTCGATAGAAAAGTAAACACATATTATTGGAAGTTTGGTTCTCCACTGGAAGCTTGACCCTATATCCTATATATATTTATATATATAGATATATTTAGTATATATATAATATATATATATAGTATAGATATATATTTATATATACATATATAGACATATAATATACAAGATATACATACGTAATACAGATAGATAATATATATACATAGATATAAACGATATATATATATTACATTATAGATATATATAACAGATAGTATATATATATATATATAAATATATAATATATACACATATATATATACATATATATACATATATATATATATATACATATATATACATATATATATATATATATATATATATATATATATATATATAGGGGTAGGATCAAGTGAAAACACTTAAAGTGGTGAAAACTGAAAACTAGACAGAGGTATACATATTGTAGCAAAAGGGGTACATGTTATCTTATAGAGTGTACATATTTTTTGTGAAGAAAAAAGTTTATATTATTTACAAAACTGCCATCTGAATATGTACCCCTTTTAAGCATATATGTACCCCATTTAGCAAATGTCTAGTTATTTACAAAACTGCCACCCAAATATGTACTCCATTTGAGCTTTTATGTAATCCTGTTTTCAGTTTTCACCATTTTAATTGGTTTTCACATGATCCAAACCCTATATATATATATATATATATATATATATATATATATATATATATATATATATATATATATATATATATATATATATATATATATATATAGGGTCAAGTTCCAGTGAGAACCAAGCTTATATGAGAACCGTGAGAACCAATCTCTCCGATAAAAATTTGTTACTTTTTCAAAGAAAAGATGTTACTTTTGGACAAAATTATGTTACTTTTGTTTTTTAAAAAATATGTTACTTATTAGCAAAAAAGTGTTACTTTCGGAAAAAAAAATAAATACAAAGTAACACATTTTTTCGAAAAGTAACACCTTTTTATGTTAAAAGTAACACCTTTTTGTGAGTTTTTTTTTCAGAATTTTTTTCTTAAAGTAACACATTTTGGCCTAAAAGTATCATCTTTTATATTAAAAAAAAGTAACACATTTTTGCCTAATAGTAACATGTTTTTAGTCAAAAAGTAACACATTTTGGTCAGGCAGATTGGTTCTCACGGTTCTCATATAAGGATGGTTCTCACTGGAACTTCTTCCTATATATATATATATATATATATATATATATATATATATATATATATATATATATATATATATATATATATATATATATATATATATATATACATTTTAAAAATGATTAGCTACAACATGCAAAACCGTGTACTGCACCAAAAACACTCAACATATTAAGGAAATAGTAATCACTGGAAAAAGATTATAGCAACAGAAATAATATTAAAAATGAACAAAATTGATTGAAGACAAACAAGCATAAACATACTAAAGAACATAAAAATAAAAACAAAACAAGGACGTATACTATAGCAAGACTCACGTCAGTTTCTTCGACTGCAGAATGTCGGCCTTCAACATGTACTTCAGCACCAATTTTTTGTATCACATTCAAAATATCGGCAGAAACAGAAGTCGTCTTCAGGAAATACATAACAAGAAACATGTGAGAAAAATATACTTGGAAAAATATGATTTCAATGTAAACTGCTGATATAAAAGGGTGAACTTGACCCGCGCAAAACAGAAAATGGACAGAACAGAACATCAGCAGACTGCATTTTAGTTAAAGTATGGATAGAAGTATAGAAGAAAATTTTTCTTCTATTCCTTTAAGAATACCGATTCAGCATGCATCAAAATTCAGGCTGAAAATTATTTCTACCAAAAATTTCAAAAAGTAATAACACAAAAAAGAAAAAAGAAAAAGCAGCAATAAAGAGTTAATATCCAAGCTGAAAATTGATTACCAAAGAAAAATAAAGGTAAACATAAGGCCATAATAATGTGGATTTATTAAGAGTAAAACAAGCACCTCATATCAGCCATGCCATGTCGGGGAACAGGGTGTCGAGAAGAGAGGTCTAAATGTACCCAATTTACCACCAATTGAAGTAAGCTTGTAATGAACCGCAAATGGAAAACATACTATGAGAGATATAGAGATTTATGCCACATAATCTATTTTCAATGCAGTTATTTCCTGTCACAAATTGCAGCTTCTCCTAAATCAATAATTTTCCGGTTTATTACAGAAGTGTAGATTGTTTGTTTCAAAAGACCCATAGGGAAAAGAATTAGCTAAAGAGAAGAGACCTATACACGAATGCAACAAGGTTGATACTTCTCAATAGGTGCTTAGTTTTAAAATATTTTCTGGGGGGGGTTAGATCTTTCTTCCTAGGAACAGCTTTTTAGAAAGCAAATACATACCATTAACCAAATGGCTAATAACATTGAGTGGCTCCCACCTAGACTAGGTTCAGGGGGTCGGGTATATGATACCTTACCCTTGTAATAACAAAGAGTTTGTTTTTAATTGACCCTTGATAGCAACAAAGTGGTTGGATATAGCAAAGGGTTTGGAGAAGCTACCTAAATTATAAAGGGAAGCTCCTAAATAAGTGCAATGAATACAACCCAAAAAGGATTACTTCTTGACTAGAAGCTACCGAAATAATAAGGTTATACTAGGTGAGTGTGTCACACAACACAAACTTTTAGTCCTTAACGTTCAAGTGAAATCAAAGCACGCACAAGTTTAAATTCAAAGACAAGAAAGGATCATTTAGTAGAAGCTAAAAGAAGGGAGTTTTAGACATTTTGTTAATAGTCTATAAAGAAGTTGATTCGAAAAGCGAGGAGGATGTGAAATTAACTTTAAGATGAAAAATTGCATCACTCGTGTACCTAAGGGCATTCTAGGAGAATCGTTAAGTTAGTGAAAAAGGATACAATGTGATGGAAAGAGAAACTAGAAGTCATAGTAAAGAAAACAGAAATAATCTTATTTAGCTTAGGAAACTGTAGGATTGAAGAGAACATTCTAAAATACAAATTATAAGGTAGCCAAACCAAGGCAAAACAAGCAATACATGAGTAATAATTTAAAAGTGTTAGAAGAGGTATGTAATAAGTTGAACTCAAGAGAAATGACAAAAAATCTTCATAAGATGGACAAACAGAAATAAGCGGTTTGAAAGGATCTTAGTAAAGTAAATCATATAAAGATCAGGCAACTAAATATTCTCATCCAAGATGAAAAGAAATAGGATAGATGGAAGGGGTACTTTAATAAGTTGTACAATGGAAGCCACGTGGGTGACAAGATGCATCTTAACAAAATGGATGGAAGAGTACATGGAATTCATGAGATGAATCAACAAAATGGAGGTGGAAAGAGCTTTGAAGAAAATGAAGCAAAAGAAAGACAGTAATTTTGTTAAAAATATTTGCGGTAAATGGATTTGAAATGGTTAATTAACCTTTTTGACAAGATATAACAAGGTGCCAAAAGACTCGAGGACAAGTAGTTTAGTACCTATCTTATATCTACAAAAACAAAGAGGATACACAAGACTAAACTAAGAATTATACTATTGCACAACATTCCATAACCCCGACACCATTTAATGACTCCCACCTAGGTAGGGTTTAGGATATAGTGCAAAAATAAGGTATGGTCACAATCTTGGTAATGAAACATTGATGTGGTAATAAGAGTGATGCGGTGACGATAAAGCCTAAATAACGGTCAAAAGCATGACATATTCCTTGATACGACCTAAAACACAGTTTTTTACACATTTACAATGCGAAAAATATTGGTTCATTTTTTATGAAAACCTTTACAACGTGGCCAATGCAATGCGATGAGGCCTTGTTTTTGCACTAAGGTTTAGGGGGGTCGGATGTGTGCACCTTACCCTAGTTAATGATAACAAAGATTTTTGTTTTCAATTCACCATTGGTAGCAAACATCATTAGCATCTTCAAATAAATAAGAAGTGATTAAACAAAGCCTCAAAAGATGCACAAGCAATTCCAAAACCCAATTTGGTTTTATACCACAATATAATATAGAAGGCAATTATTTGTTCCAACAATAAATGAAAAACTATAGAACAAAGACAAAGGATTTCCACAAAGATAACAAGGGAAGTACTTTTGTGGATTATGGAAAACAATAGTTCCATCATATGAGTATATAAGAAATCACAAGCCAATTATAAGACAAACAAATCCAAACTTACATTTTGAAGATGCAGCAGTTGCTCTCTAGTGTAGTGAACACCCTTGCTACTCTCAGGCCCATTGTTTATAACCTGACAATAGAGAGTCATCTCACTGTTAAGCACTTGTACCATCAAAAAAAATTAGGAATACAACTAACTATGCCAAATTGGGAGTTATGAAACAGATCTCAAAAGGTGCAAAAGGCAATTGATTACTTTCCAAGAAAAGAGAAATACTAAAACAAAATTATCAAACCATCCACAATGATAGTGTTTCCTCTTGGATGATCAAGTGTGTTTCCCAAGAAAACCATTTAAACATCTCACAGGTATCTTTTTGCACAAAAATGTGGCTAATATTTTTGATGCCCAAATCCCACATGGCAACAAATGAGTGGATTATTCCCTTGTCACCTAACGTTTAAGCTATCTATGCTTGTTTTTCCAAATGGAGCACCTTACATGAGCATCCACTTACAATAGTAGCATCGATCAACACCTCATGCTCTCTCCTTTGGGGATATCTTTTGGGCAACCCTTTTGGGCATCCCATTGAAGATGATCTTATGCTACATTTCCACATATGATATGCTTGTTGGTGCCTCCAAATGTTGAAAGTATGTGAGTCAATATGCCACACTCATCTTGATTATGACAGTAGCAACTTGTGCATAATCTCTAAGAAAGAACATTCTTATAATGCCATAAAAAATGCATTATTTCATGACATAAGTGTTGTATACTTGTTGAGGAAAATTGTATGTTTCGTCTTAATTTCTTCCGCTTTTGAATGGTCTTTAGTTAGCTATTCCAAAATTTATCATGGTATAAATACAAAATCGAGTTTACTATTAGGTATTTAGGTTATCACGGTAATCGTTGTATCAGTGATTTATCAGACAGTCCCATATATAAGAAATGCTTAAAAAAAGAGTCCATCTTTCCCATACGAAAGAGATCAAATGGATAAATGTAAATTTCCAAAGCTGCAAACATTAGAGTGTGAATTATGCTACTTATGAGGATTCGAGACAGATAAAAAGGGGCATAACTGACCCCTCATAACACCAGATCAGTGCCCAAGCTCAATTGAGAGTTTAATCACCCCCGGAAGAGATAGATATCAGGCCACATCTTCACGTTAATTATTAAAGAAGGAACAAGAAAAAAAAATTACTAGAGGCATCAATCACGGTGCTCTTACTTGAGACCAAGCAGAACATGTTTGCTGATATGCTCCTAGTTTACAAATATCTTACTCTTAAGTCTTACATACAATAAAATTCTGTTTTCAATTATAATTGAAGAGGCAAAAATCACAAATGCACGAAAATGCCTAACATAGTAATTAATGTTGTTTGCTTGACAAAAAAAGAGATGCTTTGCAATGGCCCAAAGGAGTGAAAAGTAGAATATTAGAATCCAAAGCAGTGAATCTGAAATTGACGCATACAAGATACAAACAATCATTCTAAGGTAGCAGCACAGCTAGTGATGGTTAGAAATAAAGAAGAAGCAATTTTGCATCAATAGCATAATGCATGAGGTTTTCACACTATGCGGTTAATTCTAAAGCAAAAAATGGAAAGAACATATTTAAGAGGACTCCTTCAAAGGCACTTTACATGTTTTTTTACCTATTACAGGGTTAATTAAACGAAAAGTGTAAGGTAGCAAAGCTGTAGAGTAGATTTCGTGTGGTAGAACACTTCAAAAGGTCAAATATGAATAGAACAATGAGGTTTAGTAAGCAATAAAAAAACAAGGGGAGGGATACATGACATGATTATGCAATCTATGTATTCTCTCTAGATTACAGCATAAAACTCATTTTCAACACTACACTCGGCAAAACTACTAATTAAATGCATCCATAAGCAACTGTAATTACACCTTGAGCAAAGTGAAAACAAACTATCTCATTTACTCTATATACCACTTGTACAGGATTGTTTCGACCAGGGCTAGTACTAGTCAGACTAAAATACTCTAAAACTAGTTCAGATCAACATAATTGAAAGAGAAAACCATTCACACAGAGATGGCAGCAAGATTTCAAAATTTTAAGGGCACCTGACTTTCACATATACAAGCCTTATTGTAATAAATATATGCCAAGCACTTTACCTCATCAAAAAGAAAATGTCGAGCAATCTGATAATCAAACAGCACAAGTTAATCGAATCAAATAGCCCAACATCATGAGTTACAAATAGATCACTGAGACAACATAACATACCTTTCTTGTAATAACCTTCCCAATATTTCGATGTGCATTCTGCTCCATCATCTTTCTATTAGTCAGTAAGTTGGCACCACTAGATTTTGTGCTATTGAGAACCCCGGTATTTATACAAGTATGCTTATTTTTTCCTAATTTTACACCTTTTAAAGGTGCCTTCTTAGCTTTCCCCTTAGTAGCAACGTTAGATTTGATCCTCGTACCAACTCTATCAACAACATTGCTTATTGAAACTACTTCTCCTTTTTTACATTTTTGTGCTGCAAAAGAAACTTTTTCCTGTTCTAATAGCTTATCATGAGCTTTTTCTTTGGAAAACTCTCTTTCCTTGCTCAATAATGGATATTCAAGACCTGAACTAGAATGCTGGTTCATACCCTCTTCTGGATTGGATATCTCTCTATCCACAGGAAGGTCACCATCAAATTCCTTTCTCCTCACTTCACCTGATACATCATCTTTTATATTCCCATCAAGATGAACTTTTCCAATTTCACTGCTTGTAGTGTTGTTGCAAAAGTCTAACGTGGAGCCAAAAGCATTCAAAAAATCAAAATTAATGTCTTTCTCTGGTAGCCCTAATAGATCTGTATCATCTGACTCATTCATAAGAAATTTCTCAATACCTGTCAAAGCATCCTCATCAATCCAAGCATGAGTGCCCTTCGCATTGGAGGCCATTTTGTCCCTAGCTTGTAATGCAATGAAACTATCATCTTTACAAACCACCTCAGCAACCGAATCACTATTTATCCCATTATTGCAGGAAGATCTTTGACCCTCTACAATTGCAGGTTCAACCAATGCATTAGGAGTTTCTTTATCACCTCTTAGCATAAATGAATCATCCTGCTCAATACCTTGAACCCGAGAAAAAATTCGAAAGGGATTAAAAACAAAATTCCACGGTATTAGCAAAAAAAGAGAAAATCAAGTAAAAAGCATTTATGGTGGCTAGATCAAAGCATACTTATTTCATATGATTATTTGTCCTAGTTTCCACCATTACATGATGTCAATTCTAATGCACACCATATGCCAATTATCAACTGTAGATTCAAAAAGTTACATTTTCGAAATTAATTGCACATTAGGGATTGTGAATACCATAGAAGCCTAGACATGTTATAACATTTATCCCAGATTGCTAGCAAAATGCGACCCATGTTACTCATGGAGGAAATTGTGCCAAATGAGCAGACCTCAACCAATATTGTAAAGGTACACTAGGCTGCCTTTAAAAATAGAGGAGAGATAAATCATGGTGGAAAGTTGAAAATTTTCTCTTATAAGACAATAGTTTCAAAGCACAGAAATCAATATTAATTGCTTTTACCTTTATAAAATTTTCTAAACATAGTGTTGTTTGTAGCCAATGGTTTCTAAGTCAATCTAAGTTGCATTCCATGTTACCGTCCATTCTAAATAACAATGGAGAAGACGATAAAAAAAATATTGTACATACTCCCCCAAATTTCAAATCCCAAACCAAAATTTTGTGTGCAGTGGTCCCCCGTGAGACGCTTTTCATACATTGAATAGCCCAACTATTAACATATGGTTTCCTTGTTTTGAGATCGTCTCTCATATGAGTAGCTCAATCCTAAATAGTCTAAACATCAAATGAAAGCAAGGGACAGTGCATATATAAACGCATACATGGATTACACTTTAAGCCTAAAAACACTGAGGTTAGCATTTCCCCATAACTTTTTTTTGGGGTGATATAAATAAAGTGTGAATTGTTCCAGCCATAATTACAAATTGCAAATAACTCGATACAAATAAGTGAAAAACAATTACCTGATTTATGTCTCTTGGGATTACTCCGATTAACACCATACAAACTCTGATACTCTAGAGCAAATTAAACATTAAAAGCCATCAAGAAAATTAAATTATAAGCAATAAAAGAACACCGCAATTATTAAAAAGATAAAATAAAGAACAAAAAAAGAAGTTAGGGAGTACCTGGGAGATGAGCATAATCAGAAAAGGGGTTATCATTAGAGAAAAGAGAAAAAATTTTGACGATAGTATTGAAAGAATTGCTGGGTAAAGGTAGTCTTGGAGATGGAGAACCAAAGAGTTTAATAAGATCATCCTTATCTCCATTTGAGGCCTTCATTCCAATCAAAATTGATGAAGCGAAACAGTTCTGAATTGATAAACCCTGATTGTGAATATGTGTTTATCTTTGAGATGGTGAGCTCGTGGCGGGCCGGTGCCGCCTGACGCCGTTGCTGTCTGCTGACGCCGGTACAAAGCCCTATATTTGTTGCTGTCTTCAATCACGCCCGAAGCCGCAGGGTGTTCAAATGGGAGGGAGAGTGGTTTTGGGTTCTTTTTAATTTTGAAATTGAAACAGTAAAAGTGGGTGTGGGTAAATGGGAAAAAAAATTTTCCGAAATTGAATGCCAGCTACTCTATAGCTGTGTGGGGGCCATTTTAATAAATATTGTGAAAATCAGAAAAGGGCAAAAAAAAAAAATTATTACGTTAGAGGGGTTTGAATTTGTGATCTTATGATTAAAAATAAAATCCATTTCTTTACCAACTTAGCTAACAGAACCCATAATAGTAATTTTTTTTAAAATTTAAGTGATGTCAGTTGACATCGTTGACCCCCACTAGTTCCGCCCCTTGGCTACTGATGGTCGGCGTGTGGTAACGTTGTATTGTATTGTGGCCTGTCACCTGTGGTCGGCTGTGGCCATGGTGTCAAAACTCGGCCGAGTTAACTCGGAACGGCCGAGTTGACACGGTTTTTCAGTCTACCGTTCCGATATCACGCGAATTGTAACGCCCTTTGGAAAAACGGCGCACCAACACGGAAATCGCCCGTTTTGGCCGTTCTATAACGGACATTTTGACTTATTTCGGCCGTGATTCAAGTTTTTGCCGGTGAGATTTCAAACACACTAAAGTAGAAGATAAAACTCAAAAAGAAAATGGAGAAAAAGGTAACAAAACTTACATATGTTGGTTTTAAAGAAAATATTGAAGAAATATATCAATTTCAGACTCCACCATGGCACCATTAAAGCTTAGAGTTTAAGCCTTGAAGTTACTCAAAGAGTCACAGGGGGGGAGACCGGAGATGAGTACTTTTTTACTCTTTACTTGTTTTGAATAACAGTAAAAATCAAATATAAAAGAGAAGTAATTATAGAGTGTACTGTCAGTAACTTTTTTTCCTTTACAGCTGTCCGGCCCTTATACTGATATACTCGAACCTACTCTCTAACCTACTCTTAAGTAAAGCTTTTAATATTACCTCAAAAAAGAAAAAAAGTAAACCTTTTAATATGCTGTCAGTAAAGTCTTTTTTTTTCAATATAAATTATAAGTAGTCTTGTCATATCAATGGTAATTTGAGTAGATGTTTAATATTGAATGAATTTTTTTTGATTGAGTAATTTACTACTTTTTATTATGAATTTCATATTTTAAATTTTATTTTTATTATTATTATTATTATTATTATTATTATTATTATTATAATTATATGTAACATTTCATAATTAAATATAATAATAAACCATTTAAAGAATATATTTATAATTTAAATATATAAATAAATTATACTGTATAATTATCGCGACCTGTTCCGTGACAACCGAATTTTTTCCATTCCCGCGACCCGCGATCGTGACCGTGATCGCGACCGCGACCGCATTTTTACACCATGGCTGTAGCTTTAGAAAACAAAGTATTTTCGTATAGAATGCAACGACATAAGACACTCACGCAAGGGTTAAATTGTCGCCCGGGTAAAGTTTATCAAAAATTAAAAAAAAAAACGTCTATGGCAAATACGGCTCTCTAAAACAGCCCAACCCAATGTTTAAATGCAGCTTTTATTTTTTCACAAATTCTTATTTGAGACCGTCCTTTGTAAAGACGACTCTCAAAAGTCCAGTCCAATTTTAAATATATATTGTTAAAACTCTAAATATATATTTGGGTTGGACTTTTAAGAGTCGTCTTTACACAAGAAGGTCTCTCAGGAGAGCATTTATTATTTTTAAAAAAAATATTGAAAATTAGAAACTGATTTTATAATTGGGTTGATCCAAGACGAGTGGTCTATGGTAAATACCATCTACAGTAAGAATTTGTGATTACTATATACGTTTTTCTCTATTAAAATATTTCACTCTATAAAAAGGAGTTTGATTATATTTTTAAGAGATGCATAAAAGATGTAATATATTCATATGAGATCTTCTTAAATTTGTCGTAATGTATAAATTATCAGTTATTCTTCTGTGGGACGGCCTAAGCCGTGCAACTGGCAGAGGCCCAAAAATTTTTTAAAATATTCTAACATGCTTTATTAAGACATAACGGACAATTTAGAGACTTAAAAGGATAATTCTAAGACTTAAAAGGACAAATTCAAGACTTAAAAATCAATTTTGAAGACTTAAAAGTCAATTTCAAAGTTTTAAATCAACTTTAATGTTTTAGTCCTTTTACTTTTAAAGTTCAAATGAGAAATATCTTGCAGCTGGTGTATAAATTATTTTCTAAGAATTAAAAATAACCTTTTTAAGGGGTTAAAACTGTCAAATTTCAAAACTTACAACGTAAATTTCAAATCCTTAAATGGGTCTTGTAAGTCTTTAAATGGGTCTATGAACTCTTGACATTGACATTTTAGTTTGTGAAATAGGTAAAAAAAAAATGCAGTTGGGTCAGCCCAATAAGACACATCTCACAAGTGAGACGGTGCGCGCATCTCTCTTTACTCCCTCCTTGGGAATACGGGTATGATTTGTCCGCATCTTTAAAGGAAAAAAAACCCTACTCGGACCCTGCCTTGTGCGGGATACCGGGAAGGTCCTTTCCTTTCCTTTCCTCACAAGTGAGACAGGCTCACCCAAGTTTTTGTGATACTTAATATTAAATCATAAATTCTACTAAAGCAATAGAAGAATGTGACAAGTGTCACAATTTTAAAAATTATTTTCCCCCCTAATTCTATTAAGTTATTTTAGTAGTTTTTTTAATTTCATTTTATTCTAGTGATTTGCTTAATTAATTTAACCTATATTTGATTTTGCCTCATATGATTTTCCATTGATGCTTCTTTTCATTTCTACAATAGTCTTTAATAACCAACTTTTTTCTCATATGTTTTTCTAAAAATTCTTATGATTCCGTGCTTAGCACGGGTATGTAACTAGTACTTTTATAATTTTTTATGATGTGTAATTAGAAATAATAAATTTTAAAAATTACTTTGAAAATTGTGAAAAAGATAAGCGAACAAACAAAAAAGAGAGGAGGTAATAATAAAATAAGAATTTATTAAAAAATCATGTTTTATTGTGACATTATCTTGTTTGATTTTTTGCATATGGTTAAAATCTCAACAGTCAACATTAAACAATAATATTGGTAAATTTAACCCCAATAAAATTTTTTTAGTAAGTAAAGATTTTCTATAAACATTGTAATTTTGTCCGTCTTTCCCTTTTTCCTGATTTTAATAAAAAGTTTATAAATTAGGTTTGAAATTACCTCTAAATGTCGTTGTTTGCATAATCAATTTTGTATATTAAAAGCTTACTAAGAAAAAAAATTTCAAAATGTAGTGGCGCCATCTAAATCTTTTATCTCTCTCACCTCACCATTTCCAATTGAATCCCCTCGAACTTTTCGATTCAAGAAAAATAGCGCTTCCAACTTTGATGACCAAAAAACCCTCGTTCTCCTAAACAAGCTTTATATATAATGTTAGATCGTTGCGGACTTTTTCTCTACCTGATCGTCCCCTACGATTATGGTGCTCTTAAGCCCACCATTAGTACATTATTAAGATACGATGTACATATTTATTGTTAAATGATGTTCATCATCATCATCATACCCAGTTGTTCCCGCACATAGATACTCTATGGTCAGGGTCTGGAGAAGGAAGGTCGACGGCGTCTCATACCAGAAGGAGAGGGCGGTTAAATGATGTTATATATAATATTTTTTTGTTACTTCTAATTAATTTATATTGTTATCTTGATGATATGATAAAATATAGTAAAATTCAGAAAAATCAATATTTGTGATATTTATTTCCATTGCCACAAATTAGTGTTAAAATGATGGTTTTGGTAATGAGACTATATTTGAACATTTGAGATATGTACTTTTGAAAAAATTATGATTTTAAACATTTAATAACCATATATGCTTAATTAAATGATTTTATGTTCATCAGCTAATTATTAAAATGCATTGATTAGTATATTTGTGATCTAATTACAAGGATGTTGAACATGTTGTCATGTTTGATTAGTATATTTGTCAATATATTTATTCTGATACTTTATATAACTAATGTTTAGTCTTATTTCTATTTGTTGTGATTTAAGCATAAGGAGTGTGCACATTAGAGTTGCTAAGGCTACTTTGTTGGCATTGATTGAATGAGGTGACAACCTCCTTGATAAAGTACGTAGGTAAAATGATAATGCATCGGCCTACTAACATTTTTATTTCCTCAAATTATAAATGGGAAAGGTAATTGTCGTTATCAAGTATCAATTAATAAATTGTCTTAATATTAACTACTGCGTACAAATTGATTTTTAACATCATTATATATTATTTTCCTAAATTATTTTCAAATTCGATTTATTTTAAGGAATAAAGTTGAAAACACTCAAATTTCTGATTTATTTCTTATTTTGCATGTTAATGATCCCTTGAGGGTCATTGAGTGAAGTTCACCGTTTGTTAGTAATAGTTGTGTTTCAATTAAAACATTTCACTTTCTGTTTAACTTTTATAAAGATTTGAATTTTAGTTTATAGATTTTATAAGTTATACTCCCTCCGACTTTTATGAAAATGCACCTAAATTATTTTGGGTGAAAGTTAGTGGGAAGAGAAATTTGGTTGGAGAATATTACAAAATAAATAGACGATAAAAATGAATGGTTAAGATAGAGAGAGTTAATAAGTTTGTGATTGAGATTTATAAAAAGAAAGTGGGGTCATTGCAAAAAAAAAAAAGAGTGCAAAATGAGTGAGACAAACTAAAATGAAAAGAGGTGCAGATTAAGAAAGACCAAAAGAGTAATAGACAATTATTTAGTTGTTAAATTTTGCTAGGTTGTTTAATAGTTGTTAAAACTTATATTCATCATCCTAATTCAATTTCATTTGAGGTTTACTCAAGAAGGAGTCATTTATTCAATACTAGCATCTACCTCAAAGTGTACCAAAGAATGTGAAGTAACTTAGAAATCACGTTAGGCAATGTAATTACTTTTGCTATATATTAACAGTAAACTAAGGCATTTTGTAATTAGCAAACTTATTAATCTAATCATTTTGTAATTGGCAAACTATTTAATTAAGGCAATGTTGATATTTTGTGGCCTTAATCCTTCATGAATGATAATTTGTAAGCCACAATTAATGAGATATAAAGATAAGTCCCTATGAATTTGCAGCATTTTCTATTTTCGTCTATCCCACTAAAATTGCAGCATTTCTATTTTTAGACTATAGCACAGTAAGATATAACGGTATAACAAGTTATTTTCTTGAAGAATCCATTGGTAAAAAGTAAAATAAAAAGGATTTGATTATTATTTAATTTTCAAAAAATAAAATTATTGGCAACAATTTTTCCTAAAATTTTAGAATGTATTAAAAAGATTGCCTTCAAGAATAGGGATCAGATGGTTAGAAAGGATGCCCAATTGTCGTAACCAGGCTTGGGGCGGACACCCATCTCGCACAAATTTGCAAGACTATGACCACTCCTCATTTCCCATTTACTGCCTGAAGGATCATAATTTTTTCATTGAAAAATATCGTGCTTATATACAACTTATGCAGCTAAACCATCCATTTTTTGTCGATGTGGGATGAAGCCTACTCAACTTTTACTCCATATAGTAATCTATTTTCTCTCTATCCTGGCCATTTCCAATTAAATCTTCTCGAACTTTTTTGATACAAGAAAAAATGGCGCTTCGAACTCTGATGACCAGAAAAACCCTAGCCTCAATTTCTCCCAAACAAGCTTTATATCAATGTCGATCGTTGCAGACTTTCTCTCTTCCTGACCTCCCCTACGATTATGGTGCTCTTGAGCCTGCCATTAGTGGCGAAATCATGCAGCTTCATCATCAAAAGCATCACCAGACTTACATCACTAATTACAACAAAGCTCTTGAGCAGCTCCATGATGCTATGGTCAAAGGCGATTCTTCAACTGTTGTTAAACTTCAGAGTGCCATTAAGTTTAATGGCGGAGGTGAGATTCGATCCGATTTACTTTATCTTCAGTTTTTGTTGTGTATTTTGTGCTTTTGGCTTCTTTTTAATTTTTATTTTTCATCGGCGTTGCATATGTTAGGTCTTGAATACGATTTTTTATAATTTAGTTGGAATTCGGAAATTGTTTTTGGTTTTGACTTTCTAGGAAATTGTTGGAGAAATGAACGCTTAATTTTCCGAAGAAAACAGCAAAATCCATGCTGGAAATTTTGGGAATGTTTTCTGTAAGTCAAATATACATGAACTGAAGAGTAATTGACTTAGATGTTGTTGCCTACTACAAGGAAACTATAGTTGATTTGGGGTTTGCGGCTAACTTGTGAAGGAATGGTAGGCTAGATAAAAGAGGGGTGGATGATGAACAAATAAATAATATACTTAGAAGTTGGTAGTTAAAAAGAGATGCTTATTGCGGATATGTCAGAGCATCGCTTAGGCCAGAAAAGAGGCAGTTGCATCTCTGCCAGTTCACTGCTATAATTTTTGATTGCAGTTTGTAAGAATGATGTCTAGTTTTGTAGTCAATTGAAGTTTTGGGGCTGACTGCATGCACTGTCTCCAAAAGATGTTGCTTTGACATGATATACGTAATTAATCTACAATATTTCCTAGCTTCATACCCCTTAATAAGTACTCCATATTCTTTAGCTTAAATTAGTATGTTTGATGTACACAAATCTATTGACAGGCCATGTAAATCATTCAATATTCTGGAAGAACCTTGCTCCAATCAATGTAAGTAGCTATACCAAGAATTTTTTTCAACTATTTATTTGTGGAAAATTTGATTGATGGTATATAATTATTGCAGGAAGGAGGAGGTGATCCTCCAAAAACTTCCCTTGGGTGGGCTATTGATGCAAACTTTGGTTCACTAGAAGCTCTTATCCAGAAAATGAATGCTGAAGGAGCTGCTGTACAAGGTTCTGGATGGGTGGTAAGATTTACTAACTTGAAAAGCCCGTGGTTTACCTTTTAATTTTTTCACTTGTTCTTTAGAGTGTGCTAATCTTCATTATTTTTGAGCAGTGGCTTGGATTTGATTCACAGTCGAAAAAGCTTGTGGTTGAAACCACTGCAAATCAGGTTAACCTCCAAAATTTGCTGCTTTATTTTTATTTATGGAACTAAATCTTGATTTTTGTGTGTTCTTACTTCTTAACATGATATCTTTAAGAAGCTAAATCTGTCACTTTTCGAATGTGCTAAAGTGATAATCACCTCCTTCCCTCTCTTCATATAGATTTTACATATTATTTTCCTAGTCTGTTTTGTTATTTTGGTTTATTTATTACACTCTTGTTTGGTTTCAGGATCCACTGGTAACAAAAGGGCCAAGTTTAGTTCCTTTACTTGGTATTGATGTGTGGGAGCATGCCTACTACCTTCAGGTTCTACTTCATATGTATATTTAATTTATATGCGCCATGCTGTCTTGAAATTTTATTATTTGGTGTTCACAAGAAATCTGTGCCATCCTTGGTTTACTATCTGGCATAACATTAAAATGCTCGAGTTCACCCCTCTCCTATTTTGAATCTATCAATCTTGCTTGCCATATATGGGTCACTAGAAGTTGATTATGTAAAACTCCCATTTCGATCAGACAATTTGCACTCAGAGCCGGAGCAAAGTTTACGGAGGCCCTGTTTACTTATACAATTAAATCATAAAATGGGGCCTCTTCAATAACATTTTAAAAGCGAGAATGTCGCGTCATTTTCGAAAAGTGCTTAAGAAAATGTATTGTCAAATAACAAAAAAAAATATATTAGACTCTGCAAAGAGATTAAATTAGTATTTGCAAGAAATGATACCAAATGAACAATGTCAGATACTTAGATTTAACACTAACATATGCTTTTTTCCATTCCACCCAAATTTTTTGCTCTTTTTCTTGATTGAACTCTCACTTCTTTTATTTTTAATTCAATGAAAATAAATTTTTCTAAATTGAATATCTATCTAAAAATAAAAATAAAATTGTAACATGAAAAAACAGCAAATTTGGTACCTGATTAGAGAACGTGAAGTCTAGAATCGACATTCAGCATGCCATTTGGTCTTTCCTTTTTTTCTTTTTTTATGAGCAAGAATTTTGGTTAGAGTATTGTTTTTTTCTTTTTTTTTTTCTAAATGTAATTGAAATTAGAGATCTTGAATGATAAATATATAGAGAAAAGATCTCTAGTTTGAGCTTCAATGGTAAATCGATAAATTTCATTTTTCTTGGATGAATTTTGAGAGCCATTAAGGACCTTTAAAATTAAATTTTGAGGAAGGTGGATGATGAGATGAATGCATAGGAAACTGGCACGGGGCATTGGGGATTGTGAGAAAAAGAAATAATTAAAGTAAGGAATTAGTGGGAGATTGAGATTCGCCCGCTTTAATTGTGTTGATTGGGTTTCGAACTCAAGTCCAAAACTCTAATTAGTCGTGCTACCTATTATTATTGATGACATAATCAACATTTTTTATATCAGGCCTTCTAAATTTGGGGCCCTGTTGTCGAACAGGCTGAACAAACCTAGAAGCGCCATTGTTTGCACTCTCTCATTACTTCATCAAATAGTATCATGATTCTCATTGTGTATGTGTACCCCTTTTCTTCGCTGAATCATGTCATGTAAAATGGAAATCTCCGCCCACTATCTATCTAGGAGAACAATACCTTATAAATCAATCAATTCATCAAAAAACTCTTGTCTCCCTGGCTCTTGGGCCTTAGAAGCCCATATACCGATGAGAACCAAAAAGTTCTCTTCCTAGTGACTAGTGAAGTCCAAGAGGACTGAAATTGAAAAAGACTCGATCAACATTACTCTAATTGTAGCCACTTTGGTATCTTATATTATGATGATCCCTCCTTAAGTGTCTACTACCGACAAAAAGGCACAACTTTCTATCTCTCTTCCCTTATAGTTCTGATATCAAGAGTTGTTACCTTGCTTAATTATGTTTCTTATAGCATTACCATGTCTATTGTCTAGTCCAACCTTCTAAGTAGCAAAGTAATGACGTATTGTTTAAGTCACAGGTAAAAGTACCCATTGAAAAAAACGACCCCTAAATTTCAACTCAACCAATACGATTTGCAAAGTTCTGACTATCAATGTGGGAAGTAGCAAAGTAGAGCCCGACCAAAACAAATTCCTACATGAAACTATGCCTTGATAGTGCCTCAATGTGCCTTATCCAAAACGCTATAACACCCTCGGTTCCGCCGGTTCTCAAGACGTATTTTAGGAAAAATAAGAGGGGCGGGGGAAATAAATAACATGTAAGGGCGGGAAAGGGAAATAAATAGAATGTTGTAATAAAGTCTTGGGGGGTTTTAGTTTTAATTTGCTTGCGTGGCATCTTTAGATACTTAGGGGGGTTTTTGGGCTTTTATAAATGTAGTCCTATGTAGTATAAATAGGGGGGAAGTAAAGCATTAAAGGCTGTCCAGTTTTTGAATAATAAGAGGAATAAGAAGAGGAGTTCCACAAGCTCGAAATTGTGAGGGAGTTTTCAAAGCACTCGAAGCTTTGGGGTTCTTTCTGTGTGTCTCTTTTATGTTCTTGATTCTGTTTTTGTGTGAAGTTTAGTATTAAAGGTAGGGAGTGTTACAAAGGTATCAGAGCGGAAGCGATTTCCAGGGCATTGGAAGGTCTGAATTTTCGGGTGGTAATGGAGGAAACTGTGCATGAAGGCAGGGGGTTAGTAGAAGCGGTGGATTTGCTCACTAAGAGACAAGACAAGACGGATGAAATCTTGGCGGAATTGAGGGAGGGACAAGCAAGTTTGAGGGAGGGACAAGCAAGGGTGTTGGAAATGTTGTCAAATTCAGGAGGAAATTATAAAAAACAGCCCCAAAACCGAAATCAAGAATGGGAGGAAACGAATCTTGAATGGAGTTGTCCAAAGGAAAGAAATAGGATTAAAGATGATCTTGATGAGTTTCTTGAAGGCTTTGGACCTGAAATTTCTCCTTTATACATGCTACAAAAGGTTGTCCAAAATGGTTTAATTCAATCTTTCAAACCCACATCAACCCAGGAAAGTTATGAGAAGACTGGGAAAGGGATTTGTGACATTTGTGATGAATATGCTGATTCTAAACATAGTCACAAAGGATACTCACTGCTCATCTTACATCAAGATAGGGAAGATGAGTTAATGGCATTTGTATTTCATAAAGTAAGAAAGGAAGATGTCCAGGAAGAGAGTATAAAAGAACGTGATAAATGTAAGGTTCTACTTACTGATGAGGAAGAGCCATTGGAAAGCCAAGAAGATACTGAAAATATGAAAGAAAGGATCAAGAATATGCTTCAAGACTACGAGAAACCTGTTCCTTGTATTGAAGACACCATTTGTGAAGATTCTGGGATGAATGAAGAGATTGAAGGTAAAACAAATCTGAAATTTAAAGAAGAGGTTAGGGGAATATGTGAGGAAGAGTTAATCATTCATGAAGAGAAATTCCAAGTAGAAGGCCCTAATGTGGTGAAAAAGGATAAAAGAGTGCAAAAACTGGGAAAGAAGCATAAAGCAAATGTCATAAGAGTGGTGGGAAAAGACAGAAAAAGAAGTGTGCAAATAAAGAGGAAGAAATTGGGATTTCAATGGAAGAAAAAAGAAGGAATAGAAAAACAAGAGACCATGGAAAAGAAGCATCAAGAAACGAGAAAAAGAAAGACAATCAAAAGGTATTTGAAAAATAATCAAATTAAAAAAAAGAAAGACAAAGCCAGAAGTGAACGGCAAATAAAGAGGACAAAAAGAACTTTGAGGAGAAATAGTATAAGAATGAAGGTTCAAGAAAGAAGCAAGTATACGGGAAGGATTTTTGATGCTCAAGTGTGTAGTGGTTTTGGGGATGGTCCGGGCAAATGGCGCCGAAACAAGGGGAAGACATTGGCGGCGGTAGACAAGGTCGAATATATTGAGCGGCTCACTGGGAAATGGAGACGGCTAACCGGCAAAGGAGATGAATTAAGGCTGAGTCTACGGTTTGAAATGACGGTTGGGCTGCACTGTTATGAGGCTGCCGGAAAACTGTCCAGAGAAAGCGTCAGCGATGAGGTCACTGTTTCTGAAGTGAGATGTGCTGATGACATCAGCGATGGTGTCTTTGATCAAAACATGAACTGGGCTGCTGAGTTTGTGACAAAAAGGGCTGCAATATTTCTGAAATTTAGTAGAAAGGAAAAGGAGGTCCAAAACATTTTAAGCCCAAGAATATTAAAGACTTCCAACCCAATTTTAAGCATTTCTACTCTAATGTCTTTCAGGCCATTCACTCCAACCCACCTCAACAAATCCTTCGATTTAAAGGGCAATCTCAAGTACTTAATTGGGTTTATCAAGGCTCCAGCTGAAAATGATTTGGGTGTTGATGTTAACGCTTTGACCCGAGTTACATTTTACCCACCTTGAGGACAAGGTGCTTAAATTGGCCGGGAGTATTGTAACACCCTCGGTTCCGCCGGTTCTCAAGACGTATTTTAGGAAAAATAAGAGGGGCGGGGGAAATAAATAACATGTAAGGGCGGGAAAGGGAAATAAATAGAATGTTGTAATAAAGTCTTGGGGGGTTTTAGTTTTAATTTGCTTGCGTGGCATCTTTAGATACTTAGGGGGATTTTTGGGCTTTTATAAATGTAGTCCTATGTAGTATAAATAGGGGGGAAGTAAAGCATTAAAGGTTGTCCAATTTTTGAATAATAAGAGGAATAAGAAGAGGAGTTCCACAAGCTCGAAATTGTGAGGGAGTTTCCAAAGCACTCTAAGCTTTGGGGTTCTTTCTTTGTGTCTCTTTTATGTTCTTGATTCTGTTTTTGTGTGAAGTTTAGTATTAAAGGTAGGGTGTGTTACAAACGCCTTGCCTAGGAGCCTTAGTGTCGGGGCGTTCATCCTTATAATCATTTGTTCCTTCGATTTTGCTCATAATCACACCCCAGTTTTTTACTTAGTCCCTTTGATTCCGCTCATTTATGGTGTCTAGTAGACATAGAGAAAAATAGAAGTCAAACATCCCTTTTCATGAGAAATAGGCACTAACAAAGATCAAAAGTTAGGTAAAATCAAGGTGCAAAGTTTAAAGTGGAGAATTTATTTATAATAGTACTGAAAGTTGTAGACTTGCCACGTTATTGAAGTTCGAAAAACACTTTGAGTTGAGAGAATTTTTCAGTGGTGACCAGAGGTGTTTGTTCTTCACAACTCTCTCTTAAAACCAAGCGTTCTTTGTTGCCAATATATTTTAATGGTGACCAAAGGTGTTTGGTCTTCATGAAGACCAAAATTGTAAATCAACTAAATCTCTCGCCCATTTTAATGATTTTTTTATTGCTTATCCCTTTTGATACCAATAGTTTGGTCACCACTAAAGGTGCTTTGATATGGGTGTGTTTCCTCTTACGATTAATAAAGCATCTTAGGGCTTGTTTTAAAGCATCTTAGGGCTTGTTTTATTTATATTTGTAGGGTTTGTTTTAGTTGTAATCCATGTAACAACGTTCTAAGAATATTATAGTGTGTGTTGATAATGTCATTAAGAAGAGCAGATTTGGATCATGTGAAAACCAACTGAAGTGTTGAAAACTGAAAACGGGTGTACATACAAGCTTAAAAATTGTACATATTCAAGTAATATTATAGGGCTAGGAGAGACCCAAAGAGATAGGCTGAGATTTGTGTTTCTCTAGAGTTGTGTTAAAAGAATTTTGTTTAACAATATTACTCACCCTTATTCACCTTGTAAGTCTAAACATATAACGCCAAGATCAAAGATTGTTTTGATGCTGAACTCTGCCTTTCTCTCCTGTTAAGGTAAGTGTGAATTGCGATGGAAGAGAAACAGCAAAATGGCCACCACTCTTTTTTCCCCTTTAACTCCACAACGAAAGCCTGTAACAGGCCTTTGCACATTGCCTTGAGAAATCAGTCTAGGGTATGATTACTATATGTGTGTCGATGGCAACAGGCCAGTTGTGGGCTGGTTCGAGCCTGAACAGGAACTGGACTGGTATTGAGTGTTTATTTATTAATTAAAAACCATGCAACTATAAAAAAGACGAGTTCAAAACGTTATTGTGGATGTATCTGTCCTAAATCCTAATCGTGTGTGTTTCTTGTTGATGATGCATGTAACTAAACATTCTTCTTATTGGCTTTCCTTGTGCGCAGTATAAGAATGTCAGACCTGATTACCTGAAGAATATCTGGAAGGTCATGAACTGGAAGTATGCAAGTGAAGTGTATGAGAAAGAATGTCCCAATCACTAAGCTCTTAAAAGATGTACTTTACTAGCGGAATAAAACGGCTTGATTTTAAAAGAGGAAACCCATACTGGGTAGGTCTGCCTTAATGTCGTCTCATCCTAGAACAGGCCATTTTTCCTCGTTTATTTGCCTTGTTTCAATATTCTGTATCTGGTTGGGTTTTGTAGCACCTCCGCATGTTTTCTTTTGACTAGTAATGTGTTATTGTTCTCAAATGAATGTATGGGAAATATGGGTTTGGACTAGACCTGTGCATCGGGCCGGATAAGGATCGGGTCGGGTTCGGATCCATCAAGCCCGGCCCGGCCCGGCCCATTTTATCAATACTAGATGGAATTTCTCTAGTGAAACCATTTCCAGTAAATACAAGTCTTCGAAGATTTGAAGTAGGAAATTTCTGAGTGTAGTAGTTTGCATTTCCAGTGAAGCCAATTTAAACTTTGTTGCCAAAATTTCATATCTATTACAAACCCATTAATTAAGTAATTTGCATTTCCATTGTACATAAATTTAAAGATATTATTACAAAAACAAAATTTGGAAAATAATGCACAAAAAAATTAATCTGCTTTAGTTAATCGTTGTAAATGGGTTGATGAATAAGGGCTTTCAATGGAAAGTTTGGAAAATAGAATGTTTAGATTAGTCTCATTTACAACCCTTCTAAAACCTTTATCCAACCCTTATCTTTTGATTTCTATAAATTAAATTTTAAACCCAATCCTTTTTCAGAAAATTTGAAATGAATAAGCAAAAAAATAAAAAAAAAATTTAAAAATAGAAACATTTTGAAACATATTCACAAGATAAGCAGTTTTGCTTCTGAGCTGAGGTCTTTCGACCTACCCTATTTGTTCGCTGTTACTAACAAAACTGCTTATCTTGGGAATATGTTTCAAAATGTTTCTATTTTTAATTTTTTTTTTATTTTTTTGCTTATTCATTTCAAATTTTCCCTTTTTCAACCCTTAAATTTAAGGGTTGGATCAAGGGTCCCAATGAGGATCCAACCCATTGTACGCCCCTAGTTTGGACTAATTAATCAAATAAACTTAGTAAAGAATCCAACAGGTTCTTATGATGTGATTGCTTTGTCTGCTGAGGAGAATCATAAAGCATTTTTTACGCGCCAAAATCGTAATGAATCAGGTTGACTTAGTGATTGAATATTTTCACTTACGGTCTCACCATTGTGATCGACATTTGATTTTTACTACACATTCCTCCCTCTTACATGTAAAGGATTATCTTTAACTTGATATCCAAATTAAACATCTTGGACAATATGTACATTTTGTGTATGAGCAAAACAAGTTACGGGTGTGATTAAACTTTCTAATTTAGTTTACTTAAAGAATAGAATTGTTTGTTATCTTTATGCTGATCCTTGCTAATTAAGTTCAAATATCATTTATTCTATATTAAAATGTTTCACTTGGTTTAATTAGCTTCATTTAGTTGTCTAATTTGATCAGCAATTAATATTTGTGGATAACTGCTTATTTGTCCCCCTAAATTTCTTGCAAGATTAAAATTATGTTTTGTTGGATGGGGATGATTATCTGATTGCTGAAGTATCATAAACTATTTGATTGTTGTGACTTTACTGGATTGGTACCCTAATTGATTTATTTTTGGATGCATGAATTATTTGTACATGGATATGGTGGTATGATTATACTTTGTTATTAGGTGCCAGCATGGTCGTTATTGTTCTTGGTTGAGGTGTTGCTATGTGGGCCTTGCAAAATCTAATGTGGTGGCCTCTAGTCACATATAACGATTTATGAAATGAAGAAGAATAGAAAAATAGTAAGGATATTGAGAAATACATAGTAGAGACTAGAGAGTACTAGTTAGGATTAGAGCTTGTACATGGGCGGGCTACCAGCCAGGCTCGACCTACCTAGCTCGAAATACGGAAGGGCTTGGACAATATTTTTGGAAAAAATTAATGTTTGGGCGAGTTTGACTCGCTTGCTAAGTTAAATGGGTGGGTAAAGACACAAAAATAATGTCCGCAAGTCCGCAAGTAAACCCGTTCGCCCGCTTATTTTATCAATATACAATTTTTCTAATTTTTATTTTATTAGATTCAAAATTTTATGCTTTATTAATTGATTTTTTTTCTGTAAGCTTTTGTATTTTGTGTTCGTAAGGGTGCATTATAATTATGAGTTGCATATTAGTTAGTCTTGAATCTTGATTTTTAGTATCCTGTATATAGTGCGAGAAATTTTTTTTTGTCTATATTTCTTATGTTATCAACTTAATTTTGGATGATGTATTTTATTATTTTAATTTGTTGAAGTAAATGGTGACTTGAATTCACTAATCAAGTTTATGCATAGATGTGTGCATCGTGATGATAATCCTATGGGTGAATTAAGATGGGTGTTTATAATTAATGAAGTGCATTAAGATTTTGATTTCTTATATGGGATCAGAATTCCATGGGTGTTACAAAGAGATTTCGCCATATTCGATCATTAATGACAATTGACGAGACTCATTTGTGCGGTAAGTACAAAGGGACCTTGATGGTTGCCATGGGGACAAATGCTAACTTTCATTTGTTTTTGCTTGCATTTGGTGTAGCTGAGGGAGAAAACAAAGTTATTGTATTGGTTCCTAGCATGTATTATACATTTGTCATGAAAGGAAAGGATAAATGCCATATATGATCCTCATAGAAGTATTCTTGTTTTGATGAATTAGGTAGGTATTGAGTAGGAGTCCCCATGAGTCTTCTACACATCATTGGTTATGCGTAAGGCAACTTGCTGCTAATGTTCAAACACAGTTTAAAAATGCATCCATTAAAAACTTGTTTGGAAAAGCATATTGCAGCACACATATATGAAATATGTTCGGATACATGCAGTTGCTAGTGCTTTGCAAAAGTCAAAACAATCACTAAATTAGGGTTTTATAATAATAATAATAATAATAATAATAATAATAATAATAATAATAATAATAATAATAATAATAATAATAATAATAACAATTTCAAAATGGACAAATGGGGGGACCATGTGGTACATTGCTCTAGCGAGATTTGGGTGAAGTTTCGTCATAATTTAGTTTGGGACATGCTTGTAGATATCTGCTGATGCACTAATTATGGAGATGAACAAACTAATTTCTAATCTTGCTGTTAGGCTGCAACACTCCAAATTGATTCCCACTCAAATGTAAGACACCAAAGGCTTCTGAACTTTCTCTAACACGAAAGAAAGATATCAAGAATTGAGGTTCTTGATTATTTCAGATTATGAGAAAATGTGGCTGACAAAGATGTGGCTTCACTCACCAATCCTTCCTTCCCTTCTAATCATTCAAGGTTCACTCCCTTGTTTGATTAGGCCTTGACACACTCCAACTTGCTTCACTCACAAATTTCAGGGCACCACTAAGATGCTTCACTCACACCTTAGGAAAGCAAAAAGACTTTCTGAAAACATAAGATAAACTTGTATTGATGATTTGAGAAAATACACTGAATAATCTGCCCTTTACAAGGGAGGGAAGTTTTCCTTATATAGCCCTCTAAATTCTAAAAACAAAAGACTAAATGAGCTTAGGTTGCAACAGTCAAAAATCAAGAAAATACAAAATAATTAGAAAAAACAGAAATCACTTATATGAGTCACTGATTCTGTTTTACATGGTTTATATATGAAGCCTAAGCACTCCTTAATTCTGATTTTGAGTAACAGCCTTGGTTGATTAATTTGTGTTATCCCACGTCTCGTTGCCAGTTGATTAATTAGTAGAGTCTTTGATCCTTTAGGCCTCAATCCATGTAGTAAAGAACCACTCAGAATAGATGAGAGGTCTTCTTTTTGGTGCTTGTAAGTGTAAATTGGATAGGCTCTTGGTTGCCTTGACTGAGTACATCTTGATATATATACTAGTCTTGGTCTTCCATTTGCAAGTCTTGATGCTTCTCTCCTTGGTCTTCTCTAGCTTAACCATTCATATATGGTTCAGCTGCAAAGCAGTGCAAAGCAGGGATATCAGTCCATAAGGAGGTACCGTTGGGGTTCTATTTAGAGGTAGGGAAAGATCTTAGACCAGTAGATATACTTCTCTTCAATTGGCTACATAGAAAAGACGCATGTGTGGATGTCATTGGGGGCTCGCCTTTTGCTGGCACATGGGTCACCTCATGGGCTCTCGGTGCTTCTTTAGCCAACGCTGCAGATAGAAAAAGGAAGAAATACGCTGCAAAGTGTGAAGAGAAATGGTTACAAATTCATCCCTTTCGCGTTTTCCACATTTGGAGAGTTGGGTGGAGATGCTCTCGACCTGTTAGTAAGGATTAGTAATTATTGTGTTGGTAACTCTGGCAGCTCTAAGTCTCGGGCTTACATTTTTCAGAGACTAGCTTTTTGTATTTAAAAAGGTAAGGGTGCTCAGCTTGTTGCTCGGCTCCCCACCAATTTCTTGAAAAGTCTCTTATGATTTTTTTTTTTTAAAATAATAATAATAATAATAAAGTTTTTCTTTATGAATTACCCTTTTATAATAATGATAATGATAATAATAATAATAATAATAATAATAATAATAATAATAATAATAATAATAATAATAATAATAATAATAATAATAATAATAATAATAATAATAATAATAATAATAATAATAATAAAGTTTTTCTTGGGCCAACCGATCTCTTACTGTTTAATTGGGTTCAGGGTAAAGATGCTTACGTAGATGTAACTGGAAGTTCCCCTTTACTAGCACAGGAGTCTCCTCATAGGCCCTTGGTGCCTCCTTAGCTAATGCTGCAGATCGAAAAGCGGAAGAAATACACTGCTAAGTGCAAGGAGAACGGGTACAAATTTATCCCTTTTGCCTTTTCCACCTTCGGAGAGCTAGGTGAAGACGCTCTCACCCTATTATCAAGGATCACATCGGTTGCTGTGAGCAACTCAAGTATCACCAAGTCTTGAGCATATATTTTTCATAGACTTGCCTTTTGTATTCAAAAAAGTGTGGGAGCTCAGCTCATAGCTCGACTCCCCACCAATTTCTTGTAAAATATTTTTCTATTATATGAAACATCGGTTATATGAAATAATAATAATAATAATAATAATAATAATAATAATAATAATAATAATAATAATAATAATAATAATAATAATAATAATAACAATAACAATAACAATAACAATAACAATAACAATAATAATCATAGTAAGATTGTTCTAAACATTAAATTTGGTTGAACATCACAATAAGACACTATCAATAATGCCTAACCACTACCAATAATATATTTCAAAACGACAATACAACATTTATATTTCAACAACAACATCAATAAGACTTCCCATTTACTTTAACATCATCAAAGCACATCATAAATGTAAGGCACAATTAATTATTATTTCCACTCTCAGTGCAAACCCTAAACAAAAAATATGCTTAAACCATAATAGATACATGTATCTTACTCAATTGTTAGCCAAAAAAAAAATCTAAAATTAACAACAAAATTCAAGGAAACCATGAACAAGAAATTAAAAGAGGAGACATTGGTCACAATGGGCAAGAAGAGGGAGAAAATAAGGTGATATAGCTGGCGATGTAAGAGAGAGCAATTATTGTGTTTGCGTCCACGTGTAAGGTTTGTGTGTGGGGCTGAAGTTGTGGTGTTTATAGCGTTTGTTGGTGGCTGTGAGGCGTGAGACTAAGGGAGGAAGGTGTGGCTATTACTAATCTCCTCGATGAGCTTGTTTAACATATTAATTTGACTTGTTTAGCCATGGCAAGCATGGCGACTATATATTTAAGCAATAAGTCAAGGCAATTATTGTAATATCCGAGATATTTAATAAAAAAATAATAAAAAAAATAAAATAGAAAAATAAATAATTTATAACTTGAAATAAAAATAAAATAAATTTAAGAAACATTGTTAAAAAAAAAACAGAAGTCTCACGTTTAAAAAAAATTAAATACAAATATAATAAGATAAGATAAATGAAACCCAAAAATTTAGGAGAAGTTTTAAAATAAAAAAATAAAATAAAATTTGAACTAACAAAAAATGTTTACACGGTTATCTTTGTTAAAAAAAATTGAATTAACAATCAAATTTTACACGGTTACTTAAAAACAAAATATTTAACTTCCTTCCCCATTTCTAAAATAACTCCCCATTAAACTTCATCATCTTTCTCACTTTTTCCCTAATTATATTAACCTATCTCATTCTTTTACTGATAAATTAAACTGTTTCTCATATTTGATATTTCTCTAAATCAGTTTTCTCTCTTCTCCTTCTAATTCGTTTTCTCTCATTCCCCATTTTTCTTTCTTTACACCTATTACCAAATCCTTTTTCTCCATTATAGTATTTTCATTCTTTAAATATCCTATATATAAATTCTAAACAACAATCATACTTTAAAGTCAAGTTCTTAAAGGAAGTTTGATAAGATCATACATTTATATTCTAGACTCGTTTCACAAGGTGATTTTCGATGTCCATCTATTTAGGATTATCCCGTTAGTATTATATGCTATGTGATATTAAAGTGTTTAAATGGGATGTTTGATTTTTATATGATATTATTTTTGTGTGACATTATGTTTTACCATTTAATTCTCAATTTATCTTGAATATTATTTTTGTCAAACCTTGAGTTTAAAAATTATTTATTTTGATAAAACTTGTATTATTATTTTAATAACCAAGTTTGATATGGTTTTAAATTTGCAAGAAAAATATTTATCTTATTATTTTATGAAAGTTATATTATTATTTTAATTATGGTTTAAAAAGACGATTTGGGTCGAAAAAGAAATATTTATGATTCTAATTGTTGTTATCACCAAATTGATGTTAAGAAGGTGATATGAGATTTCAGTTGGATATTCCTAAAATATATTAAATCACGTAAAGTGTAACGATGGGAATGAAACTCTTATATTTGTTGTGATTCAAGTATAAGAGTGATGAACAGGTTGCCCTGTTTGGTTAGTATAGCTGCCGACAGGTTATTATTATTATTATTATTATTATTATTATTATTATTATTATTATTATTATTATTTTTGATGCTCGATACGATTTTTGGTCTTCCTTCTATTTGTTGTGATCCAAGTAGAAGGGATGTGCACATTAGGGTTACCTGAGACTACTCTGCTGGCCTTGATGAATTATTTTGGGGTGACGACCTCTTGATGAAGTAGGTATAGGGGTAAAGCCTCGGCCTACTGGCGTTCTCGTTCCCTCAAATTAAAATTGGATATATGTGTGGTCATCATTAAATATCAAATTAATTAATTGGCTTATGTTTTATTTTATTTTATAATCATAAAATTTGATATTTAACTCAGCTTGATAATATTTTTTTTTCTACAATTATTTCAACTCAATTATATTTTGTTTTCTTAAATTATTTTCAAACTAAACTGTTTTACGGGATGGAGTTGGAATTACTCAGTTTATCTGATTTTGGAGTTTTCTCTTGTTTTCTTGTATTCTTATTTTTGCAGGTTATCGATCGCGTGGGGATTGTAGAGTGAGGTTCACCTAGGAAATTTGTTTTATCAGTAATCACGTTTCAGTTGAATTTCACTTCCAGTTGTAAAAATTTTGTAGATCTTAAATTGTATAGGATTATTTTATATAGTTGTTTAGCCTTACATTTATTCCTTATCAGGGATAGATGTGGCGGTAACGCTTCTGTGATTAGGCTTTGGTTTATGTTTTCCTTTAAAAATCCTTTTTAAAATTTGGCCTAATTAAGGGGGTGTTACAATTATGTAATTATTTCTTGCTTTTAGTTTGTTAAATAATGTCAAGTATAGATGGTTTGTAATCAATAGTTATGTACTTATGTGCCTAGCAAGTAGCATGTGCTTAGTTTTTTTTTTTATTTTTTTTTATGTTTTTCTATATAAGGAGGCTTTCATGCATTTTAAAGATGACTTTTGATGATGAATAAAATTTCTAAGAGAAAATGCATTTGCATTTTATTTTTCCTATCAGCTTCTTTGTAAGTGAAACTAGAAAGAACATATCAAGATCCACTAAGCTCAAAGTGAGTGAAGCTTTGTCTGAGAGTAGGAGGGCAAAGGTTTGAAGGTGAGTGAAGCCGTTAGAGTCTTGTCCAAGAACAATCATAGTGATCATATCCATATTTATATGCAACATACAAACAACGGTCCACTAAAAGGTTAACCACAAACTTCCAATAAGTTAAAATATCAACTTTAATAGGTTAAACACCAATTTTATTTGGTTAAAATAAGTAAAGGAGCACGTTTGTTTTTGGGTTCATTTTTTTCTAATAAAATATTGTGCCAGCCCAGAGGGATGCATCTTTAAAGAAACAATCTATTTGAGAGAATTACAAATTCTTGTATGAGGGCAATCTCACCATGAGACGTGTACTATACTTGAGTTATATAGCCCAATAATAAAAAATTAGGAAATTCCACATGGTAACATCCAGTTTTAATGAAATGCCAATGGTAGCACCTTTTTAAGAAAATTCCACATGGTAGCATCCAATTTATGCACTATCTAATTGTCGTAGCATTTTCCGTTAAGTTCTTGTTGGATTCCGTTAACTTCATCATTTTGTAAGTTTTTTCCACATGGCATCCATTTTTTGTTTAATCCACCATTTTATTGTCTAATTCACCGATTAATTCATTGACGTCCACAAAAATGTTTAATAATTTTAAGGAAAATTTATTTATGTTAAATAATTTTGCGGAAAATTAATTTTAACATTTAATTCGCCATTTTTATGTTTAATTAATCGGTCGAAACAAGTATTCTTTCGAATAAGTACTTGTTTCAATCAAATTTTCGAAAGAGTTACCCCATAAGGATAGTAGCGACGTCCGTTTTTTCAGAAAAAATAAATCGTTATGATGGGTAAAAATAACGTCAAATATTTTTTTCGGTTTATGTTTCGGAAAATAGGCGAATAAGTACTTGTTTCGACCGCATTTTCGAAAGAGTTTACCCATAAGGGTAATTGCAACGACTATTTTTTCAAAAAAAAATCGTTATAATTGGTAAAAATGACGTCAAATATCTTTCTCGGTTTACGTATCGAAAAATAGGCGAATAAGTACTTGTTTCGATCGGATTTTCGAAAGAGTTACCTCATAAAGGTAATTGCAACAACCAGTTTTTCAAAAAAATCGTTATGGTAGGTAAAAATGACGTCAATATCTTTTTCGGTTTACGTATCGAAAAATAGGCGAATAAGGGTAATTACAACGTCCGTTTTGTAAAAAAAACTTGTTATAGTAGGTAAAAAAGACGCTAAATATCTTTTTCGATTTATGTATTGAAAATAGACGAATATACTTGTTTTGACCGTATTTTCGAAAGAGTTACCCCATAAGGATAATTGCAACGTCTGTTTTTAAATAAAAAATCGTTGTGATTGGTAAAAATGACGCCAAATATCTTTTTCGGTTTATGTATCGAAAAATATGCGAACAGGTACTTGTTTCGACTAAATTAGATAGTTTCTCATAATTTTTCTATAAATTATTTAAATATTTATGAGCGTTAATGAATTAAACGGTGAATTAAACATTAAGAGGGTGAATTAAACAAAAGCTAAATGCTACTATGTGGAAAAAAACTTACAAAATGATGAATTTAACGGAATCCAACAAGAACTTAACGGTCCAAGAAACTGAGAAGTAACCCTTTGTTTTTTGTATTTTGCTGTTTATTTTTCGTAATTTTGATGTTCTGTTTTTCGTTATTGTGTTATAGAAAAATTATATAAAACCACCTAATCTATACCTTCTTTTTTAAAAAATTACCTTATATAAATTTTTCTTGCAAAAAACCACCTTACATAATACATTTCTTTGCAAAAGACTACCTGTTACTCTATTTCGTCAGTTGACCCGCATGTTTAACGTTTGACCAAATAATCTTTTGCAAAGAAATGTATTATGTAAGGTGATTTTTGCAAAGAAAAGCATTATGTAAGGTGGTATTTGAAAAAGCACATGCTGGTCAAACGTTAAACATGTCGGTCAACTGACAAAATAGAGTAACAGGTAGTCTTTTGCAAAGAAATGCATTATGTAAGGTGGTTTTTTTGCAAAAAAATTTATATAAGGTGGTCTTTTAAAAAAGAGTGTATAGATTATGTGGTTTTATATAATTTTCCCTTGTGGTATTGATGTTTGATGTTCTGTTTATTGATTTATGCTGTATTTTTGTTGTAATTTTGATGTATGATGTTTTTTTTTATGTATTTTTTGTAATGATTTAATGAACATTAAATTTTAGTTGATTTTGTCAATGTAATTTGGACTAAAATTCGGTTAATTCGGTTCAATTTGGACTAAAATTTTAAATTTTGGTTTGGTTCAATTTGGATTATAAAAATATTGATTTGGATTTGGACTGAAAAATTCAACATCGGATTTTATTTGGTTTGATTTGGATTTGTGTGTAATCCAAAACCAAACACCGAACTGTCACCCCTAACACTGAGACGATTTAGAGGCTATTGGATAGTCACAAAATCTCACAAGAGACGGTTTATAGGATAGACCACAAAATTGGGCCAGCCCATTACTGATTTTTTTTATTATAATATCAATTATATTATAGTAAGTCTCATGGGAGACGATCTATTCTATAGACGGAATCCATGAAGCCCAGCCCAAAATATAACATAGTATATTTGGGTTTATAATAAATTATTTGGGGTTATAATAACTTATATATGGGGTTATAGAATAGTATATTCGAGGTTATAGTACTTTACATTTAGGATTATAACATAATATAATTGATATGATAATAAAAAAATCAGTTAAGGAAAATGGGTTGGCGCAATTTTGTGGTCTATCCTATAGACCGTCTCTTGTGAGATTTTGTGATTATATTATGTTATAATCCTAAATGTAAGGTATTATAATCTCGAATATACTATTCTATAACCCCAAATATAAGTTATTATAACCCAAATAATTTATTATAACCCCAAATATACTATGTTATATTTTGGACTGGGCTTCATAGATTCCGTCTATAGAATAGACCGTCTCCCATGAGACTTACTGTTGGATAATTTGTGAGTATTTATTACTCCCTCCTATTCAGCTTAAGTGTCCCATTTCCTTATTGGGTCAAGTCACCTTAAATGTCCCATTTCTATTTTTGGTATGTTAACTTTACCAATTTATCCCTACTAAACTTAACTTTTTTACACCTTTATACCTACTAACCCCACTTTACACCTATAAAGATTTAAAAACTCTACATTTTCTCTTACACATGTGGTCCCATTTGACTTTTCTTAAAATCCGTGAAAAGTCAAATGGGACACTTAAGCTGAATAGGAGGGAGTATTTCTTTTCACGAAATAGGCCGGCCCAATAATTTGTGTGTTACAAATGAGTCACCCAAAATTTTGTGAAACATCATCTAAAAAAACCCTCGTACTATAAATTCCAAAATCGCACATAGTTCTCATTAGTACGAAACCCTAGCGAGATAGAGAGCGCAGCAGCAACCCAGCGAAAGAGAGAAATCGGCTGCCTTCAACCATGGTAAGTTGATTCGTTCATCTTCATCTCCTATTTTGAGATTCTTCTTCTTCTTCTCTATTACATCTGCTTGTACATTGTAACAATGACAGACATTCAAGAGAAGAAATGGAGGTCGCAACAAGCACGGCCGTGGTCATGTAAAATTCATTCGATGCTCTAACTGTGGAAAATGCTGCCCTAAGGTTTCCTTTTTCATTCATATATCTCTGCTTTTATTTTAATGATTGAGTGAAATTCTGATCAAGTTGTTGTTAAAATTATGTATGGATGTGTTTTGTTTATATCTGCTGGTTATGTTAATTTTTCTGATCATTGTTTTTCGAACTTTGGCCAAGTTTATTTATATTTTTAATTACAGATGTGGTAGATATATAGATATGCGTGAATTTGTTTATTGTCGTTTGATATGATTTATGTGGTTTTAAGCGTATTAGTTATAGATCTTGATTGTAAATTGATAAGACACCATATTACTAAATCGCTAAAGCTATATTGCTAACAAGTTTAGCATTTTTTTCCTATATTAATACGCGTATTGTTAATATTTGTATTAATTGATTTCCCCTTTTGTTCAAAGAGGAATCAAAGTTAACAAAAAATCATATCAGGATGCATGAATAGTGAAAGTGCTAAATCAGTTAGTGTGTACGGACCTTGATATTAATTAGGGAAGCAATATTCGTTATTAATTTACACTTAATCGTTTTACTGTTGAGAAGCTTAATGTAATGGGACAAGTTCAAAAAATAAGCTATGTGTTCCTGATTGATTGATTTGTCTGTCTAAATTGAGTTGATCGCATTTTAATTGTGTTGCTGGATTTATTGTTTTAAAAGGATAAGGCCATCAAGAGGTTTATTGTGAGGAACATTGTTGAACAAGCTGCTGTTCGTGATGTTCAAGAAGCTTGTGTTTATGATGGTAAGCACTCTCCTTTGTGTAATGTGGCTGTGTTTTGAAGTTTTATTTGGAGTTGAGATTTTGAATGTTTATTTGTTTTTTCAAAGGGTATGTACTTCCCAAGTTATACACCAAGATTCAACATTGTGTCTCATGTGCTATCCACTCCCATGTGGTGAGGGTACGGTCCCGTACTGATAGAAGGAAGCGTGACCCACCACAGCGCTTCCCTAGACGCAAGGTACTTTTCTCTTGTGCTTAGTTTTAGTTTTGTTGGATTTCTAATTATGTGTTGCTTTTTATGCTTGCTAGGTGCTAGATAGTTTAGTGGCCTACACCTGGTTATTTAGGTTTGCTTGTGGTTGTATTTCTTTGTTAACTTGTTTTATCTGATGATGTGGCATATGTGATGAATCATTAAGATTTTTATTTACATGTGGTTATATGTGCAATAAATTGACTGCATGAATAAATATATCATCTATATGTTATGCTAAATTTAGCCTCTCATTTTTTCTATTTTTTGGGTGGTTTAAGGTGGATTGATTTGTAGCAGTCCTGTTTCATTCACATTGTAGAAAGATTCTTGTTGCTGAACATGTTGTTTGTTTAGTAGTATTAGATAGGTAAAACAGATTGAACTAGGATTCTGTTTCTCGCAAATTTTGTTTGTTGTTCTTTGCTACTGATGTATTGAAGTCCAAGGTCGTGTTTTATTCATGATGCTAGTTGGTTACTTGGATCGGTTTTCAGAATATAACTGATGTGAGATGGTAACTAAAGGCTAGCCTGCAACCATCGTGTACTGACCTTAATCCAATATATGTACTAATGAACATACTTCTGTTATAGGTGTGATGATGCATCACCCTGGATTATGAATTTTGTGGATCATGGATCCTGTGTAGTATATTATATGCTATTAGACTCATTTTAATTAAGAAAAGTAGCATAGAGCATAAAGGAAAATTAATGACTCTGGACCAAGGACTTTTGTTGATCTATCTGGCCATGTTATTCACAATTTTGGTTTATTATGTTTTTAATTTTGCCTCTGATTGATCCTACTGAAAGCATTGTGAGGACCAAAATGTTTATTTTGTTGATTTGTAAGTCACAATTTGGAACTAGAAACAAGTTCTAAAGAAATGTGTTTTTAGTTCTTACGGAAACCTCTTAGCGGTGTTAGGCAAGTGAATGTTTGATTGAATGTATTGATCTTGATTATGATGCTGGATTCTGTTTTTCCTTTTCTGGTGTAATTGAAATATGGTTGTGGTTTTATAGGAGGATGCTCCAAGGACTGGTGCTGCTGGAGCTCGACCTGCAGCTGCTGCTGGGGCTCGCCCGTAGGTGGCAAACTGATGTTTCTTTGGGCCTTTATGTTGCTAAGTTTATCCATTATGTTATAAAAAGTTTAGTTTAATGTTTTGGATTAGAAGTTTTGGAACCTTAAATGTACGCTTGAGTTATCTTTTTTTGATGGGATGATTGCTGTCAAATGTTTTAATGCCAAAAATCGTTGCCGATGACCTGGTTTATTGCTATATATCTAATGGTGAAATTTATTGGACTAAACTTATGCAATTTTTTACTTGAGCGCTGGTACTTATTTTAAAGAACAGAAAGGCAACTCAGAATGAGTTAAAATTTCTGATCTCACTAATAAGTGATGTTAGAAATGTCACGTAGGTTTTTATTATACTAATTTGTACAATAATTGGTTCGATTATCTTGAGTTAATCCATGTGATGCACGATTTGTTTAATTTCTGTCATATTTGCATGAAATAAGATAAGATAAACTTTAAAAATATAAATTTTATATTTCATTTCACCTTATTAAGTTGCTTGTGATTTTTGTTTAGAAGTTGATGGAAATATAGGTCATGTGGAATGTTTCATATACTCCCACCAATTGCTGTTCATGGGTGGGTTACTCGCTAGACTTGATCTGCCCTGTTCGAAAAATGTTTGGGTATGGATAATGGTTTTCAAAAAAAAAAAATTAACTTTTGGATTGGTAATACATGCCCGATAAGATAAATGGGCGGGTAGACACCGAAAAGGCGAAAACGGCGCCCCACTTTTAACCCTAACAAAGTTTGAGTAGAGTTAAAAATGAAATGACCAGTTTGAAAGGCGCCTTTTGAGTTTTCATTCTTTGAAAATCCTTAAAAAACTAAATGTCTTTTAACCGGGTCAACGGGTACCCGGAAAGTTTTAATATCGGCCCATGCCCCGATCGGGGTGTTTTAATTTTTTTTGAACTTTGACCCGCCATTTATCTTGCGGGTCAGCGGGTCGAGTCGGGTATTTTTGAACAGCCCTACCTGTGGGTATGTCTGCCCGCTCGCTTAGATTAATACTACATATTAATTATTTACACAAAAGCTTGGCCGAGACGGTCTCATTATGAGAGATGGGCCGATCCAATGATAGGGTCGTGTGTTGCACGCGAGCGGGATGCCCTTCAAATTTCATTTTTTTTGTTTTTTTCATTTTTCTGGAAAAATTTCAATTTGGACCTTAAATGTATCAATTTTGACATTAAAGATATCAATTTTGCTCTTGTTTTGCTCAGTTTTGCATTCAAGTTTAGAATATATATATTGAATTACATTAATATTGTTCATACAAAGTGTAATCAATTTTTCCATTAAATTGTTCAGTTTCATTATTAAATTGTTCAATTCTTCATTACGCAAGATTTTAAGCATAATTCATGTTGTTCTGATCTACGACTACATGCATGATCAAGCATAATTCATTGTTAATTTATTCAATTTTCATTTTATACTATTCAGTTTCATGATTAATGTAGTTCATACAGGTATTCAGTTTTTATAGTATTTAGTTTTATTGTTAATTTATTCAATTCTCATTTTATAGTATTCAGTTTCATGATTAATGTAGTTCATACAGCTATGATTAAATTGAAATTGATATTTTTAAGGTCAAAACTGATACATTTATGATTAGAATTGAGAAATGCAGAAGATAGAATCAAAGAGAGAAAGGTGGGCTGGGCCTCGTCTCAGAATGAGACAATCTCGGCCAAGACCGACTGAATTATTTAATAATTAATTCTATTAAGTAATGGTAATTCAGTAGTCTATTGATCTATTGTAGCCGATTGTAATTCTCAAATCTCAAACTCAAAGCATTGGCCACTGAAGATTGAATTTCTCTAGCGTACAAAATTACCAATTATCAAAGCAACAAGCGGCGACTCCATCATCTACATTCAACATTTCGGGTATTATGATATTATGGATAACATATTGTACTTTAATTATATTTTGAATTATATTTTGAATTATATTTTTGATAACTATGTAAGAAATACCCGCCTACTCGCGGGATTCATCCGTTTAAAAAATGGACGAATGGCGACAAAAAATATGTCTGTAAGTACGGGCGGACTTTTGAATATCTGTTCCGCGGGTAGATTTGTAGGAAATACGTGTTCCGCTACCCGCCATTTGCTTTATGCACTTTTATCCAATGCACTTATTTAATTTTTAATATCTCTAATTGTGTATAAATAAAAAATATGAAATGTTGATATAAATAATCCTTGCATGGAGACGAATCAAATAAAATTTCACTTGACTATGTTTTAACTTATTAAATAATAATAATTACAAATTAACAGTAAGCGATAAATAGTGTTCGAAAAGCAAATGAGACATTAGTAGTGAATTAGAGGGAGTATCAAATGATTATAAGTTTAATTATATTTAAGATATGGTTATATTATACTCCATTTTAAAGTTTGAGTAAAAGAAAAAAAATTGAATTCTAAATTATGAATTTTTTAGAAATAAAAAGGACTTATAAATTTAATATCTAAATGTTTTAATTTTAATAACACACTTCAAAACGAATATAGTAAACATGCTTTCTTAATATCTTAATGTTTTATCTAAATTATACTTTCATTACTAATAAATCGAGTAATCAATAGAAAAGTAATACAACATTATTAAATAAAGTGAATTCAAATAAAAAAAATTACCGTAAATAATAAGAATATATTGTTTTGATTGCATGGAAAGATGATGTATAATCATATTGCAAAATGAAATTCTGCCTCCATATTATTGATCCTAGAAGTATGAGATGGAAGTGAGTATTGTTGTTTTGGAATAAACCTTACCGCAATATGATAAATATTTTGAAGAAGCAGTGATGGAAGGAGAGAAGAAAGAGGAAAAAGAAAGGGAAAGAAATGAAACTAATCATGGTTAGGTCAAACATTAAAGTTAACGGCAACTTAATGGAAAAAATTTTAAAAGTATCATGTTTATAATTAGCAAGATATGTTGGGGATACCACTAGAATTAGCAAGATAAAGCGCAATAACACATTGTACTATTGATAATTTCCCTTTAAGTTTTTGTAAAATAATTTACAAATTTTTTTAATAACTATAGTACTTTATAGTATAAATTAAGGTAATATTTATTTTTGTTAGCATAAATTGGTATGTTATTTTTCATTAAAAAACTCATAAGTTTGTATTGTATACTACAGCTTGCAGGTACGAACTATTTGCCCTTTTATTCAAAATAAAAAGTAAAAGCATAAGTATAATCATGTTAAATAAATAATCAAGTTTTTTGCCATTTGTAGTGATTTATTTTTCATGAACTAAATTTGCACAATCTGAGGATGCAAATGTTATGTGAGTGCATATGGCAAATACCATTCGAGAAGCGGCGAAAAAGACACTGGGGGTGGCATCGGGTAAACCAAAGGCGTACAGAAAGGCGTGGTGGTGGAATGATGAAGTGGAGAAGAAAATTAAGGACAAAAACAAGAGGTTTAGGGATCTCATGGCATGCACGGAGGAGGAGGTTAGGACGGAAAAGAGGAAAGCTACAAAGAAGCAAAGAAGGCGGCAAAGAAAGCGGTCACAGAGGCAAAGAATCGGGCGTATGAGGATTTCAATCAGAAACTCGATACCAGAGAGGGGGAGAAGGATATTTTTAAGTTGGCTAGGGCAAGGGCCAGACAGCAACAGGACTTAGAGGTGTTGAAATACATCAAATATGAGGGGGGACGAGTTCTCCTGAAACAAGAGGACATTAAAACCAGATGGCGTCTGTATTTCTTGCACCTGCTCAATGAGTATAGAGGACCAAGGAGGGATGATAGCCAAACTTTTGATGTCCAAAGACCCCTTGATTATGGGTTAGCATGTGCTATTAACACCGAGGAAGTAAAAGAAGCCCTTAGAAGGATGGGGAGATCAAAGGCTGTTGGACCGGATAACATTCCAATTGAGGTGTGGAGGGGCTTAGGGGAAGAGGGCATTCGTTGGTTGACTAACCTCTTTAATGTTATCCTGAGAACGCTAAAGATGCCCGATGAATGGAGAAGCAGCACTATAATACCTCTATTTAAAAGCAAAGGTGATGCGCAAGTTTGTGGGAATTATAGGGGTATCAAACTTTTAAGCCACACCATGAAATTGTGGGAGAGGGTGATAGAGAGGAGGATCAGACAGGAAACTGTGATTAGAGAGAACCAGTTTGGTTTTATGCCAGGTAGTTCAACCATGGAGGCAATTTATGTTTTGAGGAGACTGATGAAAAAATTTAGAGAGCGGAAGAAGGACCTGCATATGGTGTTCATAGACTTGGAGAAAGCGTATGATATCATACCTCGACAAGTCATTTGGGATAGCCTAAAGACTAAGGGTATTTCTTCTACTTACATTGAGGTTATACGAGATATGTATGACAATATATCGACTAACATTTGTAGAAAGCAAAGACGAGGTCAGTAGTAAATTGGATGAGTGGAGGGAAGCTTTAGACGGTAAAGGTTTGCGCATTAGTCGTACGAAAACCGAGTACCTACGTTGTGACATTAGTGGGACACAAACGATAGGGGAGCCAGAAGTTTCTATCGGAGAAGAAGTCATTAAGAGTACAACCAAGTTCAAGTATTTGGGATCGATCATCCAAAGGGATGGGGAGATCAACGGAGATGTAGATCATCGTATCCAGGCAGGTTGTCTCAAATGGCGTGCAGCTACCGCGGTGATATGTGATAGGAAGATCCCACATAAGTTAAAGGGAAAATTTTACCGGGTAGCAATCAGACCGGCTTTGCTATATGGGACAGAATGCTGGCCTGTAAAGAAGAGTTATGAACATAAGATGGAAGTCACAGAGATGCGTATGCGGCAGTGGATGTGCGGGCACACTTTGATGGACCGAATCAGGAACCAAGAGTTTAGGGACAAACTAGGGGTTGCTCCTATTTCCGGTAAAATGCGCGAAAGAAGATTGAGGTGGTTTGGACATGTGAAGAGAAAGACTTTCGACGCCCCTGTGAGGAGAGTCGAAAGCATTATAGTAGAGGGTAAGAGGAATCGAGGAAGACCCAGGAAAACTTAGGAGGAGCAGATTAGAGTAGACTTACATGAGTTAAACCTCTCTGAGGACCTGACTAGGGATAGGAGTAGTTGGAGGCGTCTTATCCAGGTTTTAGACTTTGTCTTTTAGCGGTTTTCGTGCTTTCTTGCGTGCTCTAGTTCCTTGTGTGTTTTGTTTGTTATTTTATTTTCACGTTTATTTTGTTTTACATGCGTATTGGATCTATTATATGTTGTTTTTACTTCTCATGGCAGGTACGTATCTTCATCTTCTTCGAGCCGGGGGACTTTTCTTTTGGCCGTGCCGCCTTCCTTCCCTCCCCAGACCCTGCCCATAGTCTTCTATGAGTGGGATATACTGGGTAGGATGATGACGATGATGATGATTATTTAGAGTGAGATGAAATATAACAATAATGTAAAATTTATTTCTTAGTTTATACAAATAAGTTGGAAAATTTGATAACTGAATAGGTGTATTGGCAAATGTGCATCCCACGGGTACATTGCAAAGCAATTAATTCATTTCCAAAAAATCTACACAACATTCTCAAGATGAAAAAATAGCCTAATTCCCTTCTTGTATTTGAACTTTTTCTTAGTCACCTCTCTTACTTTCCCTTCTCCATGGCCACCATCTTTCCATTATGCCACCCACATGACAAAGCAACCCTTCTCAAGATCACTTTCAAGCTGGGACAGTAACACAAATTGGTGTTCTGAATGGAATTATGTAGTGTGCGCAACAATTCGGGCTTTTCAAGCAATTTACCATCAGATTTCGGTTACTTGCCTTACCATAGCATTCTTTCGTTAGCACATGAAATCAATGTGACTAGTATTATTCCTAACTTGCTTGGCAAGCTCAAGAACTTGACACTACTCGAACTTAACTTTAACGGCTTGACAGGGCACATTCCCATCAGTTGCGTCTTTATTGCCATTTCTTTCGCAGTTCGATGCGAGTCACAATGAACTTTGTGGCCTTATTCCTTCAGGGCTAAAAAGGTTTGGTCGGACAATTTATGATCATAACAAGCGCCTTTGTAGTTCTGCTCTATGTTCATGCAAGTGATAACCCATTAGACTTTTTTATACAATTCTAATGAACCATTTATCTAATTTGGATAATTCCGAAGTACACCCGACTCAAACTCAAATCGAAGTGACCCAACTTAAACCTAACCATTAGAGCTGATCAAAAGTGACCTGACCCGAAAACCCGAACCGAAACTGAAAGTAAATCGACCCGAAAATATCTTCCATTTTCAGGTTTATCGAACCGACAATACCCGAACCGGTTGACAACCGAAATGGGAAAGCTGAACCTGAACTGTGACCGAGTTTTGTAACCGACACATAACCGTTAACCGAGATTACCCGAACCTAAAAATGACCGACCCGAGTCATATCCGACCCGTATCATGCTCGAAACCTAACTCGATCCGGCTAAAACCGACTTATTCCGAACGAATTTTTGATCGAATTGCTTTAAATCTGAACCAATTTTTAAGATAGAAGTATGATATACTTATATTCAATCATTTTATTAGTTAATCTAATAATACATGATATCATATATTTAGAGCTAATAATCAAAGGTCAATGTTAATTAAACTACTTTTAATCATGCTAGAGGAAAATTTATAGAACTTTATATTTTTAATTTTCGGTCCAACATGTAAAAGTAACAAAGTAATAATGATCACTAATTGATTTGCATTTTAACTATTTTGTTTTTAATCGATAGTAATTAGTAATACGTTAATACGTAGCGGAATTCTGTTTTCTAAAAAACCGAACTCGATCTGTACCCGACAATACCGAACCAATTATTAACCGATGACAACCCGACACCGATAAACCGACTCGACCCGAGTGTGACCCGTCATAACAAACAGCCGGAACATAACCGATCCGAAATACAACCGAACCGAATGACACCCGTCCGAAACCGACTCGATCACCCGGATGAACACCTCTACTAACCATGCAACTTGCTTCCTCCGTTCCGAAATACTTGCTGCATTTTGTTTTTGGGCACTATTCATCATTTAAGCTTATTTTATATATTGCGGCTAATATGTAAGTAATAATATAGTTTGTTGTATAGATAAACTTATAAACTTTCATAATATAAACTTTTTATAATTTTTATATATGTATAATTCGACATATAAATGAACAAAATAGTACATTAGGTTGCGTAAAAAAGTTAAATGTAGAAGTATTATGAAACGGCCGAGAAAGTATATTTAACCTAAAATTTCAACAGGTTATATATTCGGTAAAAACTAATTTGTTGTATAGATAAACTTATATCAAACAAAGTTAATTTGTTGGTCTATCGTTCAACAGCACTGTATAAAAGCCAAACAAAAATGCAATTCAAAATAATCTCGATCATTATAAGAGCAAAATGTCCATATAGTATCAATAAAGTATTGAGATTAGAGGCTGGATGTTGGAATTTAGAGTGTATAGTGGTTATCGGAAAGGTTAATTAATTATATTAAATAATTAAATTTAATTAAATTAATTAAGAATATCCCAAAGTGTGTATTTAAAAAGGAAGAAAAAATGGGACAGAACAGGGTGCGCATCCCGCGGAGTTTTACGCGGCATGCGGAGTCTGTCAAGAAGCAAGTCCGCACCCCGCGGAGTTTTACGCGGCCCGCGGAGGCTGTCAGAACTATTTGCGCACCCCGCGTAGAATTAAGCACCCCGCGCAAATCTGTTCTTAGTGCGGGTTCGTCTTGTTTCTTGCTCTGTTTTGTTTTGTTGGTTTTTATATAACTTTCAACAATTATTATGGTTATTATAACCATGTTATTTGGGATGTAAGGGTTGAGTGAAAGGCGACATGAGTTTATGAATCGATCTCATGTTTCACGGATCAACCTCGTGTTTCATGAAGTAATACCTTACTTCATGAACCAGTGTGAGCTATTCTATAAATATAGAAGGCTTGTGTGTTATTGGACACATGCAATTTCTGATTTCTTTTCTTCTCTAGCATTTTACATCGAGGACTTGAAATTCTCGTTTGTAATTTTCTTATCTTCTTCCACTTAAGTTTCTCTTGCATCATTCTAATTTCCGTGTGCTCGGAAGTTAGTGTAATTATTTGTATCTCAACATATTTCCGGTTTATTCCCAAGCACCGTAGTAGGGAGGAAATGATATTTTAGGAAAGAGCATCTCGCCTAGAATTTACATCAAGATCCAACAAAATCTTCTTGTTACTTTGTTCGATAAATGGTGATTCCCGATGATGTAATCTACATTTGGTATATGTTAAGCAAAGGTTTGAACTTGTCATATGTAATTTGGTTTTCTACTACAAAGTTGTAACTTTATTTTATATGTTTGGTTTATAAAATTAAAGTCACATTTCTAACACTGGAATGAGTAGAAGAAATCATTGGAAGAATGCCACCCTTTATAATTTATATTTTCCTAATAGATCAAAACATGAAACTCATCCAAATAATAATAGCATTAAATCAAAATATATCACAGGTTAAGTATCCAAACCAGTGTCACATGATTCGCTTATCTCCTTGCGAATAGCGAATCGATATAAGCGAATTATGGTCGATTTTCGGCTATTCTTGGGCAAATTTAAGCAAATCGCGAATTAAAAAAGCGAATTAGCAAGTGAATTATGTTACACTGATTCAAACAGCTATAAGGCGATTTTGTAAAATGCTTAATAAGTATAAGGGGGAAGAAATTCCCAGTTCCATTTCCCCTGCATCGTCCATGCTTGTACATGTTTTTAACCCATTGCTCAGCCTACACAAAATCGGATAAGAGAACACGAAGTCTGCATTCCAAACAAAATCATAAGCTGCCAATCGCAATGGTTTACCAATTTAAGACCCTTTATATTTTTAGGGTGATTAATTCAAGCAATGGCTGCGCCTCCTTAGTACTCATAATCCGCAGAAACATAATTCAAATTCTTCAACTGATAAAGATGAAAATAACACAAGCATGCAAAATATAAAACCCTAAATTTATAAATTTACCTCCAATCAAACTAAATACCCTAAATTGATTAACAAATATGGTTTGTGGTATGGTATATGTAACATGTTATAGGTGTATCAGTATTTGGTAGTAAAATGTAATTAGTTATAAATGGGTGTTTGTTATAGTTTTAGTAGTACAAAAGGGATATACTCTCTCTGTTCTTTTAAGTTTGTCCATATTACTATAACAGACGGTTTCATAAGTTTGTCCTATTTTTAATATTTTCCTATTTTGAAAAGTTTTTATCTTCCATATACTCTATTTATCCCTCATTTAACCCTCATTTCTCTCTCATAATACCAATATAATTATTAATTCACACCACTATTTTAATAAAATAATACCCACTATCTACAAAGATTCCACCTTTCTTAATAAAATAATACCCACTATCTACAAAGATTCCACATTTTTTTAATTTGTGTAAAATCTTCAAATAGGACAATAAAAAAAACGGAGGGAGTAATGTTGTATTAGTGTTAATGAAAAAAATGAAATAAAACTTCTCCTCTTCTAGATTTCTTCTCCTCTCCCAAAAATTCTTATATTCTCTTTCTTTTTTTTCATTGACATGGAACAACCATAACATTGGTATCAAGAGCTATTCTTTCCTTGGCACCAATATTTCTCTTCCATTCTTTTTCTTTCTTTATCCTATTAAAACATTTATTTCTTGTCATTAAATACTACAATCAAATTGTACAAACCCGATTTGTGAAAAGGCATTGTCATGGTCATTTGAGTTCTTGGATTTTTTTTCCCCAAACTAGAGATTTCTTTGTGTTTGCAAAGATGTAGCGTGAAGAGTTTTACAAAACCATACAATTTGAAGAACCTATTATCCCACAACTTGAAGAAGCCAACAAAAGAAGGTTATCAAATCTTTTAAAAAACTTTTGAAAGATGAATGTTTTGCTAGTTGGGATAAAGGATTGTGTGAATGGTGTAAGGAACCAATTCTTGATCATAATTGCCAACATAATGGTGATAATTGGAGCTTTATTGTAGTATATGACGAAGCATGTGATTATGTGATTGCATTAGAGATGTTCGATATTGAAGTAAACACCATTCAAGAATTAATGTGATCTAAAAATTGATACTCAAGAATCTTTAACGGTCCGTTTGGTAGGTGGTAATAAACGATGTTAATGGGAATGGAAAATCTAGTGTAATTTTGGTTGAAAACTCTCTAAGCTACTTTGATGTCCATGTTTTTCCAACTTCAATAATCTCATTTTCTTCATAAAATCCATTCCAGTGCATTACCATTGGGAGATGTGGTATTAGGTGGTAATGAAAATTTGTATACAAAAAGCCTTTTTTGTGAACAAAGTTTTATTACCATGGGAATAATATAAAACTTTTGATCAAAATTTACACTATAATCTATTCCCATTACCACCATTTAATACCACCTACCAAACGGGCCGTAAATGTTGATCATATGAAATCATGTGCAAAAAGTAAGTTGGAATCTAAAGGCTTTGTTCCTATGGATGATGATTTGGTTAATTGTGTGATTGATGTCATGATTTATATAAAAATCATGAATGTTTTGTGGTAATTGAACCTAAAAATTTATTTTCAACATATGGGAAAATTCTTGAAGTTTATTCAATTGAAAGTTCTATTCTCCAAACTAAGAATTTGTTAGGAGAAACTCATCAATGGGGTACTTTGTCAGGAGTGCAATCAAGCTTCAAGAAGGTTAAAAGATGATATGAGATATACAAGAAAAAAAGAAAAGTTTGGGCAGAATATACTAAAGTAGTGCTTGACAGACCTTGGTTGTTAAAAATCAAGAAACGAAAGATTTCTATGCATGTTTTTAGTTTTATTTATGAAGTGATGAATAAGTACAATAAAAATGCCTTGTTACTTGATCATTATCAACAATCTGAGTCTCAAAATCACAATGTTACTCTTAAAATTCAAGCAAGTGTAGGGGAAAATATAAGTATTGTTGCTCTATTTTCAATGCAAATGATGTTGCTTGCTCATTTATTGGCAAAGAAGATTCGACTAATAATGAAGTTTCAACTCTGGTGCTCGAACTCATTTGGCATGGAGACAGAAATTACCGATATTGATCTTACTTCACTTTTCACTATTTTGGGGTTTTTTTTGTAGTGTTTAGTTTTAGTTAAAAGTTGTCTTGTAATTTTTGTTTAGATTTCTTAACATAGACTTGTGGACAAGTTTTTTGGAGGGGGAAAGTATGTTATAGGTATATTTGGTAGTAAAATATAATTAATTATAAATGGGTGTTTTGTTATAGTCTTAGTAGTATAAAAGGGATATAATGTTGTAATAGAGTTAATGAAAAAAATGAAATAAAACTTCTCCTCTTCTAGATTTCTTCTCCTCTTCTGAAAATTCTTATCTTCTCCATCTTTTTTCCCATTCACATGGTTGTTGAGTTTCAACAACCATAACAGTATAATCATCAATTATGAATTAACAAACAATGTTAAACAATTAGCATTAAAAAAAGTGAGAAATTTTAACAATTGCACAAATTTAATACTAAAAGAAATTGAAAAAAATATATACTCCCTCCGTCCTGTATAGTTTGAAGCAAAGAGAAAATTAGTGTTTTTTTAAGAAAAAGATAGATATTGGTAATAATTGAGGAAAGAGAATGAATTGTGTGCTTGAAATTAAAAGAGAGTTAAAATGTATGGATAAGATTAAAAGGAACTGGTGAGCCATAATCCAAAAATTAAAATGTGTAAATTAAGTGGAACGGACTAAATAGAAAATGCTGCAAATTAAATGGGACGGAGGGAGTACATGGTTTGGAGGGTTGGTGGCTGGCTGCATCAGGTTCGGTGGACCGGTCACTGGTTAGAGGCTTTTTGGGTGCAGTTGATGTCAGACGGTGAAGGTGACAGTTAAGGTCAATGGCTACAGCATGCAAGTGGCATTGTGGTAAGGGTTTTTGACTTTGAAGGATGGAAGTCAAAATGGGTTTGTACATAATTCGAATGTTGTTAAGTCACTTAACGGTCCGTTTGGTTAGAGGTACTAAATAATGGTAATGAGAATGATTTATAGTGTAAAATTTCATCAAAATTTTTATGTCATTCCCATGGTAATGAAACTTTGATCAAAAAAAGTTTTTTTTATTCACAAATTTCCATTACCTCCTAATACCACCTCTCTCATTGGTAATGCATTGAAATGAATTTTATGAACAAAATGAGATGATTGAAGGTTGTTAAGCATGGCCATCAAGATAGCCAAAAGATTTTTTAACCAAAATTACACTAGTTTTTCATTCCTATTGACACGATTTATTACCACCTACCAAACGGGTATTTAATGTACATTCGCCCCAAATCCAACATTTTTTAGGGTTTGGGTCTTATTTTTTGAGATCCATCAAATTCGGATCATATTACAATCTAAAAAACAATTGATGGGTTCGTGCCTGGGTCTGAGGGTTAGACACCCCCCCGAAAACCCGAGCCCTTATAAATATTAAAATTGTTTTTGGCGTCTTACTTCTACCCTCAACACTTATTTTCTTTTCATATAATCATAATATATACTTTCTTCATTTCAAAATATTTGCTACATTACTTCACGCAGTCCAATACAAAAATTTAATCTTTAAGATCTCTAATTACGTATAATACAAAATTACTCCCTCCGTCCCATATAATTTGCAGCATTATTCATTTTGCTCCGTCCCACTTGATTTGCATCGTTTATATTTTTTGGTGATGACCTACCAATTTCTTTTAATATCATCCATATATTTTTACTTTCTTTTAATTTCATCCACATAATTCATTTGTTCTATTCATTTATTACCTCTTTATTAAAAACTACCATTTTTCTCGTTGATGCAAATTAAAGAGGATGGAGAAAGTATATCTTTAGTTCTTTACAATAAGACGAATCAAATCATATCTCACTGAACTATGTTTTAACTTATAAATTAATAATTAATCACAAATTATGAGTGATGAATGAATAGTGTCATATTTTCTAATGTTGCAACTAATATGGAACGGAGGAAGTATAACTAATATACTTCCTCTGTTCCACTATACTTGCTATATTTGACTTTTATGCAATCTAATGTGTTATTTTGATCATTTATATATTGAACTACACACATCTAAAAACTCTAAAAACTTAATATTATGAAAATATGCGATTAGACGATTCATACAAAACCCTATTTGACTATATTTTTTAACACATTAGTCGCAATATTTAAAATAAGCTTGAACGATTTATAATGTTAAAAACCGTTATGTAGTGAGTATTTCAGAACGGAGAAAGTTTATATATGCTACTTGCTAAATACTAACTAAAAGTCTGTGTTTTTTCTCACATTTACAGACTATTCTCAATATATTGTTTTCTTTTCTTTTTATTTGTGTTTATTTCTTCTTGTTTATGTGTTTTTAAGTTGATTATTATGTTTTCTAAGTTGATTATTATGTTTTTTTTATGTAGGAAATAAGAATTATTCTTGTATATTTTATATTCTGAGTATCTTTTATTCTAGGCATCATAATATTAAGCGTAATTCTGTATATATAGGAGTGTAATTCTGTGATTAAGGAATATAACAAACACTTAAACCCTAATCTGTCTTCTTATATTATATTTATCTTGGTTTCAGAGCTGTAAGGTTTTTTTCGGGGATCGGCGACACTTTTTGACTATCATCACTTCCTAATCGAAACACAAACCCTAAAACCATGTCTAAACCAGAATCAAAACCAAACACAAACCAACTGATGAAAATGGAACATATGGAACAAATGTTTCAATTATTCCAGAAATTACAGAAAACCAATACAACAATATATCACCCAAACTCAAATTTACGGATCACTAAGAAATTAAATTACCAGAATTATTCGAAATGGTGCCGGTTAATGCAAATTGCAATCGAAGGGAAGGGACGTCTCAATCACATCATCGAAGCCCCTCCCAGTTCTACTGACTTGAATTACTAGAAATGGAAGCAACATGACTCAATGGTCCTGTCTTGGATCATATCCAACATTGGATCAGATCTCATAAACCAATTTCTCGACTATACGACAGCGTAGGACTTATGGAATGGGATGTCTGTCCTACTAAGTAATGGCCGTGATGAACTACAGATCTTCGATCTCAGTTCGAGAGCAAGTTCAATTAAGTAGACCCATCAGTCCATAGAGGCGTATTATGGATGCCTAGACACTTTGTGGAGGGAGATAGACCGTCGAATGCCCAACCCTATGAAATGTGCAGAAGACATAATTCAACACTTTCATTCAAAAATAAAGGATGTTACAATTCCTTGCAGGAAGAAATGAAACTTTTGACAAAGAACGCAGAGATCTACTCAACCAAGACCCGTTACCAAGTGTGGAGGCGGCTTATGCTACCATCCGGAGGGAGATTAATAGGCGTGGGATCATGACGCACGTTTCAATATTGGGATTGGGTCCCTCAAAAATTGGTAGTGGGCTAGCGGTTAAATACCATTTAGAAAACTCGTCATATCGGCGGGATGAAGATAAAACTCACCTCAAATGTTTTCACTATGGAGGGACAAGGCATACAAAGGAAGGTTGTTTCAAACTGATAGGGTTCAGTGAGTGGTGGGACAAACACAAGCAGAGAAGGGCTGCCACCAAGGCTCAACCACGAACCGCCGGCAAGGCACATGTAGCCACTGGCGTCACCACCACCAAGGGACTATCAGATAACGCCACCCACTACTCGACAGGGGAAACAACCATGGAAGGTAACACAAAAGGGACAACAATGGATGAATCAGAAAGGAGGACGAAAGAGAGAAAACCAGAAACAGGGGCGGAAGAGAGAAATAAAACAGGGGAAAATTTGATTTTAAACATACAAACTTTGATTCATTTGCTTTTAAACGTTCGAACATTCGATTAATATTTAGAGGCATGAACTTTGGGGGTCATCCGCCAAAGAAGATACGGATGATCCATTACCAGTTGAAAGACAGAAATTTTGTAGAAAGTTTGAAACTTTACTCACTAATTGGTGATAGTTATGCACTTATTAAGTGGGGTTTAGTTTTCATTTTTGGGTTTCGTTTTTCAATTTTTTTTTTGATGAAATGGGGTTTTGTTTTCAATAATTTGGGGTTTTTTGATTTGATGAAATGGTGGTTTGTTGGTTTAATGAAACGGAAGTGGTGGTGGTGGAAGAGAAAGAAATGGCGGTGGTAGAGGCGGTGGTGGAGGCGGTGGCAGTGATGGTTGTTGGTTGTGAGGGTAGTAAGGAGGAGGAGAAGCCATTGATGGAAGTTTGAAGAAGATGAAGAAGATGGTAACCTGAAACAACAGGTTACCAAAACCGGCTGTATCTTTTTTGGCGGACACCCCCCAAAGTTCATGCCTCTAAATATTAATCAGAAGTTCGAACATTTAGAAGCAAATGAGGCAAAGTTCATATGTTTAAAATCAAAATTTTCCTAAAACAAGGGGAGGGATAAATGAAACTTGCCAAAAATGGGTTTTTATACTCATTCTACCCAAAACACTAAAAATCCCACTCAAACCCTAAATACCCCCCCCCCACACACATTAAAATAAACCCATCTGATTTTTCAAGCCCAAACACACACGGCCTTAGGCTTCTTTGTAACCCCACTTCTTCAAATTGGATATTCGATTGTGGGGCTACGGACACAATTATGTTTGACCCTCGTGATCTTGTATCTTTTGGAGAAAAAAACCGAACCCACATACAGACATCCAATGGAGAGTGTGTTAAAGTTAACTAAGCCGGGCTCGTTCATATTTCTCCGTCCATCCGTCTAAAAAATTGTCTCTTAATACCTAGCTAGGTTGTCTCATAAATTATTATATATTAGTCAATTAACAAAGGAACTTAACTGTACTGTTCTTATGAAATCTACTAATTGTATTGTTCAGGACGTCGGACAGGGAAGATCCTTGGGCGTGGTACCGAACGAGTAGGCTTGTATTATGTGGATGAGGCGACTCACAAGGGTCATACTTTGCGTACTCACGGGTCTAATAAATAGCAAATGTGGATGTGGCATAGACATCTAGGACACCCGTCACCAGGATACTTAAATCTTTTTTTCCTTTACTTAATAATTGTAATGAAACTCTGAACTGTGAAGCCTGTGTGCTTGCTAAGAGTCACAAACATTCATATTTTCCTAGTATGTCTTGTGGTAGTAAACCTTTTGATTTGATTTATTCTAATGTTTGGGGCCCTCTCCTAGCCCTTGAATTTAATACTCATGGTTTTTCATATTTTATTACTTTTGTGGATGATTGCACCCGTATGTGTTAGGTTTATTTTCTTAAACATAAAGCTGAAGTTTTTGATGTCTTTATTAAGTTTTATAATATGCTTGAGACTCAATTTCAAACACACTAAAAAATCCTTCGCTCAGATGATTGGAGGGAATACATAAACAAAAAATTTCAGGATTTTATTACCACCCATGGCCTTATCCACCAGACTTTCTGCCCGTATACTCCACAACAAAACGGAGTTGCGGAACGGAAGAACCGTACCCTTCCTGAAATTACTTGAGCTCTAATGTTTGAAGCCAACACACCCGCTCATTTCTGGCCTGAAGTTATCTATACTGCTGCTTATCTTACCAATCGTCTTCCTACCAAAACACTCCAGTTTAAAACCCCTCTTTAAACCCTTCGCTCTCGTACTGCTATCCCACCTTCTCATTCCCTTTTACCTCGTATTTTTAGATGTGTTGTATATGTTCATCTACCCTCTCATACCCGTCATAAACTTAAACCTTGTGCAATCAAATGTGTTTTCCCTGGGTATGAGGTCACTCAAAAGGGCTACCGATGTTTCGACCCTCTTCATACAAAATGTATACTACTCTTGACTGTGACTTCTTCGAGGATTCCTACTATTACTCCCAGCTTAGTCTTCAGGGGGAGACTATGAATGAAGATTTCAGTTGGTTAATACACCCATTTGCTATAGAGCAAAAAGAGGAAGTAGATAATCCCACAGATGTTGCTACTGAAACAAAATTACAGCCTTCTTCTCATATCACTCCCATCCTGTCTGAAGCATCTCATGAGAATTTTCCGGCGACTAAGGTAACCACTGAAACAATGTATGATGTTCCCATTGTTATTGATGATAATATGCCTTCCACGAGTGAGACTTACAGATATGAACTTTCTCCCAGAAGAACCAGGGGAGTTCCACCCAGGAGATATGATCCAGAGTATGAGGCACAACGATCTCGATATCCGGTGAGTCAAGGTGAAAATGAAAACTTGTCGAGATCTGTTGTTCCCTTCAAGGCTTCTCTCTACTCAAGTACCATTCCTCGGAATGTCGATGAAGCCCTCCAAAACCCAAAGTGGCGTAAAGCTATGCTTGATGAGATTGCAGCACTCGACAAAAACATTATTTGGGAAAAATGTATCTTACCAGAAGGAAAGAAAATTGTTGGCTGTAAGTGGGTGTTCTCTATCAAGTACCATGCAGATGTAACAATTGAAAGATACAAGGATCGACTTGTTGCTAAAGGGTATACAGAAACGTACATGATAGACTATTCAGAAACATTCTCCCCGGTTGTAAAGATAGACACTATGAGGGTTATGTTTTCAGTGGCTGCAAACAAAGAATGGCCATTATGTTAGTTTGAAATGAAGAGTGCCTTTCTTCATAGTGAGATGGAACAAGAGGTTTTCATGAGGGCTCCCCCAGGGTTTGTAGATGATTATGGGCCAGGTGAAGGGTACAAACTTAGAAAAGCGCTATATGGCCTGAAACAGTCACCTAGGGCTTGGTTCGGAAGATTTACAGTAGCTATGAAAAAGTTCGGGTACAAGCAGAGTAATATAGATCACACCTTATTCCTCAAATGAAGAGGAAATCAGATTACTTGCCTTATGTAACACCCCGCAAATTTTAATGTTATTTAATTATAATTTAAGTGGCGATTAAAAATAATTTCCCTATACATCATTATTAAACATCGGAAATATAATATTTTGACTCACAAATATGTATTAATAAAGCGATGAATACGTTTAATTATATTGGAAAATATTAGTTAAATAAAATCGAGTAAAATTAATAATAGTCATAATAGTTTCGTTCTTAAACTCGAACCAATCGAAGTTTCACTTTTAACTTTCGGGTTAAAATTTATGGGCCTCGTGAGTAGTATAGCCCAAAGAATTGTGGGTTAGGGTTTTAGATTTTGAAATTAAAACCCTTTTTATTTGTAAGAGTGAGCCGTCACTCTTAATCTTCTTCCTTCCCTCCTCTTTCTTCCTCCTTGCTTCTCCTCACGCCACACCCATTTCCCCACCGGCAGTTGGCGGCACCACCAAGATCTGGACGGCAGCCGGCAGCCCCCTCACGCCCAGTAGCAGCAGCCGCACCACCTACTCCCTCCGGGCAGCAGTTTCGCACTCCGAACAGCAGCTACAGCTGCGTTTTCTTGAGCATCCCGCAGCAGCTACGGCTGTCCACCACCACCCTAAACATCTTCTTCTCCCTCTCCACTTATTTTCCCATTGTAAGCCATGTTCTCTCCTCTTTGTGAGCAATCTCTTACCCATTTTAAGTTTGTGTGGTGTGATATTTAATCTCTTATTCTTTAGAGAGTTTAATTTGTTAAATTTGAGCATGATATCTTAATTTTGTTATGAGTTTGATGATTATGGAAAAATTGAAATTAGATATTTAGAGTCTATATTATAATGAACTTAGAGGTAATATTTTGGTTAAATTCATGAATCTTAGTTTATATTAAGTTATAGCTTGATATAATTTAAAGTGAGTAGATATTAGAAAGTGTAATTTGAACTTGAATTAGTTAGAGTTGGATGAATTTAAAAGTAGTATGTACTACTTTTGTGGTTTGGATGGTGTTTTATTGATTTAAAACCTTGTGTGAGCCTTGTTTATGTGACATGGTTAATGAATAGTGGCTAGTTATTGTTTGTATGACTTTACTCATGGTGGTGTGACTAGTGTTGTTGGTACCCATCGTTGTAGAGTAAATGATAATAATAATTACTAAGAAAGATTAAGGTCGCGATTGTCGTTAATGAAAGTATTGTCGTGGTTATAGTCGTTTGATGAGGTGGTTAGTTTGAGCTTGGTTATTATATTGATATGTTCAATTGTGATGCTAAATTATATGACTTTGACCCAAGTTATACGAATCGTTATTAATTCGTCAAACTACAAAATTGATTTATTCTTAATCGTCTTACTTCAAAAAACCTTGGAAAAATAATAAATCACTACTACCATAAGTAATATGATTGATGATTTGGTGTAATATCATATATTATGCGTCCCTAAACTTTCCCATTAGTAGTTTGATTAAAGCACAAGCATAGAGTCGCGTTAGTTCACTTGAACACATCCTTGTGTAGAATTCATTGGACTCTAATGTTATGGTTTGATTGGAACTGATGACGTAGTTCATGTGTGAACATGGGTTGAATTTATTACATGAGTGTGTTTAGAATGCGCAGTAGTTTGAATTGAAACTTGTTCGACTAATAGTGTAGTTTGAATGGAGTCAGTGCTTCTTGAATGATGTGAAGTAAGCTTATTAGTCTTAATCTTAACGTGTATAGGTGCCCGGTTCATAAGAGGGGCGTAAGAACCTCCTTCGAAGTGATTTTTGCGACTTGTTATCTTGCTGCTGTAGGTAAGTATACGCAGTAGCTAATTCTTGTATCTTGCATATGTTTTCTCTGCGTAGCAATATTATATGAGCTATGTTGGATATGAACTGCTATTAAATATTAGTAAGTTAGTGCTACAAGTGGGAATCAGCTGTAGACATAGTAGAGAATGAGTTCTGATATCGCAAGATTACAATGTTGGATTGTATGAGATTGAAATGAGAATAAGTCTCCTTATTTGAAGAGACATTAAGTTGGATATTTACTGTGACTCCACTGGATTGGTACCCCAGCTGGATTAGTTCCCGGAGGCATGGACCGTCTATATATGGTCGCTGTACGGGGGTATGATCATACTTTGCCATTGGGCGCCGGCATGGCCGTCACCGTCCTTGGCTGAGGTGTTGCCATGTGGGTCTTGCAAACCCCAATATGGTGGCCTCTAGTCACATAAGAGGATATATAAAAGTAATTGAAGAAACAGAAGACGGTGAAGATTTTGAGAAGTATATTGAATTGAGAAATAGGTGGAGTAGAGGCTTACACGTTTGGATACCTTCCTCACCTTGCTTTGTCGAAATTGTTTATTGGTTACGTATGCAAAATTTATTGTTAGTTACTGACGTGTACTGTTTGTTTCCTTGTTGATGGCTTGTCTTTGATGACCCTGCTATGACACGTTGGTCTATGACTTTACGTTGAGCAGTAGGGGTATCATAGATAGCACTTGCAGGTTTTTTTGGAGTTTATTTGCATTGCATACGGGGGGTTTGAGTGAGAATCTTGACACGTGCCATGTTCTATCTATTTTTGACGCTTCATGTGTTTTGAATTGTAATTGAGTATGGTTTTAGTTTGAGGCGTGCCCTCCTTTTGATGTAATTTGTTCCGCTGCAAAGATTTATTTCGTTTTATATTTCGTTAAAGTATCTTGTATGGCTCATATAGTTGGTTATGTTTTTGGAAAACCCAAGTGTTTACATGGGAACCACGATCCATGCTTAGCATGTCGACAGAGGTTTTGGCGATGATCATTCCGCCGTGATTTTGTTACAAGACTATTAATGCCTCTTCTCATGATGGTTTATTGTTTGTTGATTCTTTTGGTGCGTTAAAATTTAAGGCAGATGCTGCCGAAATTTCCGTAGAATTTTGTTTGAAAGTTTTTCTAAAACCTCTTTAATCAAACTTTTTTTGTCTTTTTATTTTCTTTTATTTTGTTTTAAATGTAACACCCGAATTTCCTCCATTCTCTGTTGATTTTGGTTCCGTTCAGAGGGTTGGAAATTCAGGGGTGTTACAGGTGGTTACCAGAGCCAGTGGTTCCTATCTTTCCTAAACGCTTTGTGTTTTCTTTAAAACTTATTCTTTTTGGTTTCAAAGTTAAACTGTTTTGAGAGTATGGGTAGATATGGGTTAGGTGCATTTTTATACGCATGCGTTTTGATTATTACTGCACATAAAATTTACATGTTTATGTTTACGATCTTTGCGATAATGGATCTTTGTAATGGAATTGTTGTGACTTAACAATTGACATACCATTAGTTGTAATGTTAAGAATGAATGATGGTTGTAGGAGCAAATGTTGTAAGTTATGGATTGCGTAAAAGGCTTCTTTTTTTTTCGTACATATCCTAGTTAAGCTACTAGTACCGTTGTTCGTAACCTTCATGTGGATAGCTATACAACCTTAAACCTTATATTAGTTGATTATGTGCTCATGTTTCATTGGTTAGTAGTTTATGTCAATATTATTTAGATAAGCTTATTTTTGCCTAATAAGGTTGAATTTCATGCATAACAAGTATGTATGCCTAGTTGGAATTATATACAAAGTGTGCTTTTGGTGATGCGCCATTATTTAGCGAAGCGTGAACATCTTTCGTTTGTGAAACTTTGGATTGGAGGGAAATGCCTCCATTTTCTAGTCAACGTTTAAGGAGACGCTCGGCGATCAAAGCCTTACGAGAACGAGTCATAGACTAGCCGAGGATAGGAGATATAGGTCTGCGCCTGACGTTGAGACGAGGACCTCCAGGAGCAAGAGCATCTCACAGGAAAAAAAAAATCATTTTTAGAGAACTGGTTACGGGAATTTGATAAGATTGTCAACGTGGTGCAATGCCCTGAGCATCTGAGAGTCGACCAAGCTGCTTTCTACCTACAAGAAGCTGATTACTGGTGGTCCAATGCCAGATACAACTTGATGAGTGCTCCTCAGGAGTCGTTGGAATGGAAGGAGTTCAAAAGGGTGTTTCGGGAAAAATTTTACCCACCTCATGTCAGAAACCAAAAGTCCAATGAATTTTCAAAGCTCGAGATGGGTGATTTAATGATAGATGAATACTATAAGAAGTTTATGGAGTATGTGAAATATTAACCCTGATGACGTCCCTTCTGAGGAGCAGAGGATGCACGTTTTGAACTGGGGTTGAGTAATGATATTCAAGTGCATGTTGATAGTGACCGGTACACCACTTTGGATGCGATATACCAAAGAGCTGCTCAAGTGGGGAGTCTACTACATAGGGATAAAGGGAAGAAACCTCAGACTAGTAGTGTAGGAGTCAACAGAATGTTAAACAACAGAAAGGACAATTTTCAGCAGCAACACCCTCCCCAGCAGAATAAGAAACACATGGGCTTTTCAAGCTTCGAAAAAAATGGAAAGTCGCACCATAGGGGGTTCAACGATCAAAAGAAGAGTGGAGACCGTAATGGTAGAGAAAGAGTTTACTTCTGTCGCAGGTGTCCGAACGACCACCCAGGGAAGGATTATGATGAGAACTTGGTAGAATGTAATTTTTGTGGCAAGCTAGGGCATCGTGGCTTCGAATGTTATGTCAAACATGGGTGTTCGAATCAACAAGCTGGGGGACAACAGAATGTTAAACAAAAGAATTTTGGGAATCAGAGGAATGGGAGTGACTACCGTGGTCAAAGCCTATATCAGCCGAAGAACGGAAACGAATATCGGTCTAATCCAAGCAGCTATAAACCCGGAGAGTTTGATGATCGAAATACTGGAAGTGTGGGGACCAGTGCGCCTTCTACTCAACACCTGGGAGATTAACCGCCATCAGCACAAGGGAAGCAGAGAATGCAAAGGATGTGGTGACAGGTACGTTTCTTGTGAACTCCGTGCCTGTCAACGTGTTATTTGATTTTGGAGCATCAAATTCTTTTGTATCTGCATCAATAATCGAAAAGTTAGGAATAAAGGATCTCAAACCTTCGTTGTACGCCGTAACAGTTCCTTCAGGAGAGTTGTATTAATGCACTAGAGTTTATAAGAGTGTTCCTTTGACCATCGGGGGGACCATTCTTCCTAGTGACCTATATGAGTTAAAGATGTGTGACTTAGACATTATTCTTGGGATGGACTGGTTGGGACGGTTTAAAGCAATTGTTGAATGTGAGATGCAAGAAGTCAGGCTTGTGGGACCCAAGGGAAAGAAAGTTAAGTATTGTAAGGTTACTTCTGGGATGCAAACAAAGATGGTATCGTCTCTGAAGATGAAAACCCTATTTTGGAAGGGATTGCCAAGTTACCTATGCCATGGGCATAAGATAGAAGACGAGATTTTGACTCCCGAATCAGTGCCAGTTGTAAACGAGTTCCTCGATGTTTTTCCAGAGGAAATGCCAGGAATGCCATCTGTTAGAGCTATTGAGTTCACCATAGACCTAGTACCAGGGGCGGGATCTATATCGAAAGCACCATATAGGTTGGCACCCGCTGAAATGGAGGAACTTAAAAAGCAAGTTGAAGAGTTATTAGAGAAGGGATATATTCGACCGAGTGTTTCGCCTTGGGGAGCACCTGTCTTGTTTGTTCATAAGAAGGATGGGAGTATGAGACTATGCATTGATTATCGGGAATTGAATAAGATAACTGTGAAGAACAGATACCCTCTTCCGAGAATTGATGATTTGTTTGACTAACTTAGGGGAGCAGAGTTATTTTCCAAAATTGATTTGAGGTCTGGTTATCATCAGCTGAGGATTGCGGAGCGTGATATTCCAAAAACAGCTTTTAGGACTCGATATGGGCACTTCGAGTTCACAGTGACGCCTTTTGGGCTGGCAAATGCACCTGCAGCTTTTATGTGCATGATGAATCAAATGTTTAGTTCGTGCCTTGACAATTTCGTGGTGGTCTTTATTGACGATATCTTGGTGTATTTGAAGGACAAGGAGGAACACGAGCAACACTTGAGGAAGGTATTGCAGATACTTCGGGAGGATCAGTTGTATGCCAAGTTTTCTAAGTGTGAGTTTTGGTTTGAAAAAGTGTCATTCTTGGGTCATTTTTTTTTTTTCCAAAGAGGGAGTTTCCGTCGATCCAGCTAAGATTGAGGCAGTGAAAGATTGGCCTGCACCAAAGAATGTGACTGAAGTAAGGAACTTTTTGGGTTTAGCTGGTTACTATAGGAGATTTGTGAAGGATTTCTCAAAGATCGCTCGCCCCATGACCAACTTGATAAAGAAAGACAGGAAATTTGAATGGTCTACAGAGTGCAAGTTGGCCTTCCAAACCTTAAAAGAGAAGCTGACTTTTGCACTCGTACTTACTCTCCCAGATAGCACCGAGTACCTTGTGTATAGTGATGCATCAAATTATGGGTTAAGATGTGTATTGATGCAAGATAGGAAGGTGGTCGCGTATGCGTCCAGACAACTGAAACCACATGAATTCAATTACCCGACTCACGACGCAGAGCTAGTAGCCACTGTCTTTGCTCTGAAGATTTGGAGACATTACTTATATGGAGTGAAGTGCAAGATTTACACTGATCATCAGAGCTTGCGATACTTGTATACGCAACAGAATTTGAAAATGAGGCAACGAAGATGGCTTGAGTTGATTAATGACTATGACGTGGAGTTGATTACCATGAGGGTAGGGCGAACGTGGTAGATGATGCTCTGAGTAGAAAGACAAATCATTCTATATCTCCCTTGACTATTCCTAGAGAGTTGCAAAGAGACAGAGAAATTAAATCTCGAGATTGTGCAGCATGGAGAGCTTAAGTCCAGATTAACAGCCTTATCCATCCGACCCTCAATTTTCAAAGAAATTTTAACAAATCAAGTGAGTGACTCCTTATTAGAGAAAACGAGGGAGCAGGTTAAAGAAGGAAAAGCTGAAGGATTGACAATATTCGAGGATGGTAGCATTCGGTACAAGGGTCGATGGTGTGTACCTTCTTCTTGTACAGTGCTCAAGGATAAAATCTTAACAGAGGCTCATAGTTCGATGTATTCCGTCCACCCGGGAGGAGATAAAATGTATCAAGATCTGAAGCAAACATTCTGGTTGTCTGGGATGAAAAGAGATATTGCTGAGTTTGTTTCCAAGTGTCTGACATGTCAGAAAGTAAAGAGTGAGCATAAGAGACCTGTAGGTTTACTCCAACCCTTGGATATTCCTGTATGGAAATGGGATGACATATTCATGGACTTTGTTTTGGGTTTACCGAGGACTAGGTCGGAAAATGACACGCTATGGGTGATTGTGGATAGACTCACCAAGAGTGCGAGGTTCATTCCGATGAATAATCAGTGGAGTATGGATCAGTGGGCTCGAGCTTACCTTAAGAATGTTCTGCGATACCATGGTGTCCCTAGGTCTATAGTTTCTGATCATGATACTAGGTATGTGTCAAAATTTTGGGAAGCTTTCCAGGCAGCTCTGGGTACTGAACTTCTAAGGAGCACATCTTTTCACCCTACTACCGATGGCCAGACCGAGCGCACTAATAGGACTCTTGAAGATATGTTGCGAGTCGTAGCCTTGGATAGGCAAGGATCTTGGGATGAGTGCCTAGATATGGTTGAATTTTCATATAACAATAGTTACCAGGCAAGCATTCAGATGGCACCTTTCGAGGTTCTATATGGTCGTCGTTGTCGAAATCCAGTATGTGGGATGATTTCAGTGAAGCCGTCAACCTAGGCCCGACTATGTTAGATGAGATGACCGATCAAGTAAAAATGATTCGAGAAAGACTTAAGGCGGCCCAGGATCAACAAAAGTCCTACGCAGATCTTAAGAGGAGACCTGATGAGTTTGCTGTAGGGGATTATGTACTTTTGAGAGTTTCACCGATAAAAGGAGTCATGAGGTTGGCAAGAAGGGAAAGTTGAGCCCAAAGTTTATAGGACCTTATGAGGTCACAGAGAAGGTAGGAAATGTCGCTTACAGACTAGCATTACCCAATGAGTTGGGTAAGGTCCATGACGTGTTATATATCTCACAGCTGAAGCGATTTGTTCCTGATAAATCTCATGTGCTAGACCCTGAACCCTTAGACCTTGATGAGAATTTGTCTTATGAAGAGAAGCCTATCGAGACCTTAGATTCTAAGGTGCGCAGTACGAGGAGGAAAGATATAAAGATGGTGAAAGTTCTATGGGCTAACCAGCGCACACAGGAGGCAACGTGGGAAACCGAGGATTTCATGCGTGAGAAATACCCACACCGTTTTGTTTTTGAGGTTAGTGAGTTACGGGGTCGTAACTAAGTTCTTAAGGGGGGTAGAATGCGATAGATTCTTGCGTGTTTGCATGCATTTTCTCGTCTATGATAACTATATATTGCAATTTTCATGCTTTTGATTGATTGTTTGAACCAAATTGTGTAATATTTACGTGCTTGTGATGAATTGTTTGAGTCAATATAGGTGATTACAAACACTCGAAATGAAATATGAATAAATATATTTTGATAGATTGAGTATTCTTTTGTCAATGCTGTAAATAAAGACACGATGCTTAAGTCAATTCATGAGCTTGAAATAGATAAAACACCTAGTCGAGTTACTAGAAATATAAATTTTCAGGATTTATACTCTTGTTACCCCAGTTTCGGGGACGAAACTTCTTTTAAGGGGGGTAGTCTGTAACACCCCGCAAATTTTAATGTTATTTAATTATAATTTAAGTGGCGATTAAAAATAATTTCCCTATACATCATTATTAAACATCGGAAATATAATATTTTGACTCACAAATATGTATTAATAAAGCGATGAATACGTTTAATTATATTGGAAAATATTAGTTAAATAAAACCGAGTAAAATTAATAATAGTCATAATAGTTTCGTTCTTAAACTCGAACCAATCGAAGTTTCACTTTTAACTTTCGGGTTAAAATTTATGGGCCTCGTGAGTAGTATAGCCCAAAGAATTGTGGGTTAGGGTTTTAGATTTTGAAATTAAAACCCTTTTTATTTGTAAGAGTGAGCCGTCACTCTTAATCTTCTTCCTTCCCTCCTCTTTCTTCCTCCTTGCTTCTCCTCACGCCACACCCATTTCCCCACCGGCAGTTGGCGGCACCACCAAGATCTGGACGGCAGCCGGCAGCCCCCTCACGCCCAGTAGCAGCAGCCGCACCACCTACTCCCTCCGGGCAGCAGTTTCGCACTCCGAACAGCAGCTACAGCTGCGTTTTCTTGAGCATCCCGCAGCAGCTACGGCTGTCCACCACCACCCTAAACATCTTCTTCTCCCTCTCCACTTATTTTCCCATTGTAAGCCATGTTCTCTCCTCTTTGTGAGCAATCTCTTACCCATTTTAAGTTTGTGTGGTGTGATATTTAATCTCTTATTCTTTAGAGAGTTTAATTTGTTAAATTTGAGCATGATATCTTAATTTTGTTATGAGTTTGATGATTATGGAAAAATTGAAATTAGATATTTAGAGTCTATATTATAATGAACTTAGAGGTAATATTTTGGTTAAATTCATGAATCTTAGTTTATATTAAGTTATAGCTTGATATAATTTAAAGTGAGTAGATATTAGAAAGTGTAATTTGAACTTGAATTAGTTAGAGTTGGATGAATTTAAAAGTAGTATGTACTACTTTTGTGGTTTGGATGGTGTTTTATTGATTTAAAACCTTGTGTGAGCCTTGTTTATGTGACATGGTTAATGAATAGTGGCTAGTTATTGTTTGTATGACTTTACTCATGGTGGTGTGACTAGTGTTGTTGGTACCCATCGTTGTAGAGTAAATGATAATAATAATTACTAAGAAAGATTAAGGTCGCGATTGTCGTTAATGAAAGTATTGTCGTGGTTATAGTCGTTTGATGAGGTGGTTAGTTTGAGCTTGGTTATTATATTGATATGTTCAATTGTGATGCTAAATTATATGACTTTGACCCAAGTTATACGAATCGTTATTAATTCGTCAAACTACAAAATTGATTTATTCTTAATCGTCTTACTTCAAAAAACCTTGGAAAAATAATAAATCACTACTACCATAAGTAATATGATTGATGATTTGGTGTAATATCATATATTATGCGTCCCTAAACTTTCCCATTAGTAGTTTGATTAAAGCACAAGCATAGAGTCGCGTTAGTTCACTTGAACACATCCTTGTGTAGAATTCATTGGACTCTAATGTTATGGTTTGATTGGAACTGATGACGTAGTTCATGTGTGAACATGGGTTGAATTTATTACATGAGTGTGTTTAGAATGCGCAGTAGTTTGAATTGAAACTTGTTCGACTAATAGTGTAGTTTGAATGGAGTCAGTGCTTCTTGAATGATGTGAAGTAAGCTTATTAGTCTTAATCTTAACGTGTATAGGTGCCCGGTTCATAAGAGGGGCGTAAGAACCTCCTTCGAAGTGATTTTTGCGACTTGTTATCTTGCTGCTGTAGGTAAGTATACGCAGTAGCTAATTCTTGTATCTTGCATATGTTTTCTCTGCGTAGCAATATTATATGAGCTATGTTGGATATGAACTGCTATTAAATATTAGTAAGTTAGTGCTACAAGTGGGAATCAGCTGTAGACATAGTAGAGAATGAGTTCTGATATCGCAAGATTACAATGTTGGATTGTATGAGATTGAAATGAGAATAAGTCTCCTTATTTGAAGAGACATTAAGTTGGATATTTACTGTGACTCCACTGGATTGGTACCCCAGCTGGATTAGTTCCCGGAGGCATGGACCGTCTATATATGGTCGCTGTACGGGGGTATGATCATACTTTGCCATTGGGCGCCGGCATGGCCGTCACCGTCCTTGGCTGAGGTGTTGCCATGTGGGTCTTGCAAACCCCAATATGGTGGCCTCTAGTCACATAAGAGGATATATAAAAGTAATTGAAGAAACAGAAGACGGTGAAGATTTTGAGAAGTATATTGAATTGAGAAATAGGTGGAGTAGAGGCTTACACGTTTGGATACCTTCCTCACCTTGCTTTGTCGAAATTGTTTATTGGTTACGTATGCAAAATTTATTGTTAGTTACTGACGTGTACTGTTTGTTTCCTTGTTGATGGCTTGTCTTTGATGACCCTGCTATGACACGTTGGTCTATGACTTTACGTTGAGCAGTAGGGGTATCATAGATAGCACTTGCAGGTTTTTTTGGAGTTTATTTGCATTGCATACGGGGGGTTTGAGTGAGAATCTTGACACGTGCCATGTTCTATCTATTTTTGACGCTTCATGTGTTTTGAATTGTAATTGAGTATGGTTTTAGTTTGAGGCGTGCCCTCCTTTTGATGTAATTTGTTCCGCTGCAAAGATTTATTTCGTTTTATATTTCGTTAAAGTATCTTGTATGGCTCATATAGTTGGTTATGTTTTTGGAAAACCCAAGTGTTTACATGGGAACCACGATCCATGCTTAGCATGTCGACAGAGGTTTTGGCGATGATCATTCCGCCGTGATTTTGTTACAAGACTATTAATGCCTCTTCTCATGATGGTTTATTGTTTGTTGATTCTTTTGGTGCGTTAAAATTTAAGGCAGATGCTGCCGAAATTTCCGTAGAATTTTGTTTGAAAGTTTTTCTAAAACCTCTTTAATCAAACTTTTTTTGTCTTTTTATTTTCTTTTATTTTGTTTTAAATATAACACCCGAATTTCCTCCGTTCTCTGTTGATTTTGGTTCCGTTCAGAGGGTTGGAAATTCAGGGGTGTTACACCTTATCATATATGCGGATGACATGGTCATCACAGGGAACGATGAACGAGAAATTGGAGTGCTCAAAAGAAGGCTATTCTTGGAATTTGAAATGAAGGATTTAGGAAACTTGAAGTATTTTTTGGGTATTGAAGTCCTAAGAACAAAGAAAGGGATCTTCATTAACCAGAAAAAGTATATCCTCGACCTTTTGGCAGAGACATGTATGATCGACTGTAAATCGGCAGAAACACCAATTGAAGTCAATCATGGACTACAAACTGAGCAAGATGGGGAGATGACAAATAAAGTGCAGTTCAAAAACTCGTAGGGAAACTCATATACTTGTCACACACGAGGTCAGACATATCGTACGCAGTTGGGGTTGTCAGCCGATTCATGCATCGCCCACAAGTTCAACATACGGAAGCGGTTATGAGGATTCTCATATATCTAAAAGGGACAAATAATAGGGGAGTATTCTTCAGAAATAATGGGCATCTTGACTTGATAGCCTATACAGACGCTGATTGGGCAAGAGACAAAGATAGCAGAAAGTCCACCTCTGGCTACTTCACCCTAGTTGGTGGAAATTTAGTTACTTAGAGAAGCATGTAGCAGAATGTAGTTGCTCTATCGAGTGCTGAGCAAAATTTAAGGGGATTGCTAAAGGGGTAATAGAGATTCTATGGCTCTGAAAGCTTTTGTGTGAATTGAACTTTTCGCCTAAAGGAGCCTGCAGCCTGATTTGTGATAACCAAGCATCTGTTAGCATCTCCAACAACCCAGTGCAATATGATAGAACAAAACATGTAGAGATTGATAGATACTTTATCAAAGAGAAGCTTGAAAATCAGATCATCAGTCTTCCTTTGGTACGATCTGAGGATGAACTTGCAGATATCCTCCTGAAAGCCGTCACAGCTCAAGCCTTTGAAGATGCATTATGCAAGTTAGGCATTGGAGACCCTATGACCTAACTTGAGGGGGAGTATGAGAAATAAGAATTATTCTTGTATATATTATATTCTGAGTATCTTTTATTTTAGGCATCATAATATTAGGCGTAATATTAGGAGATTTGTATTTTCCTTATTTATGCATTTTAGTCTGTATATATAGGAGTGTAATTCTGTGATTAAGGAATATAACAAATACTTAAACCCTAATCTTTCTTATATTATATTTATCATTTTTGTTTGGTTGATTTCATCGAATCGTTTGTTATGTTTGATTGCTTGATCCATACGAATTGCTTGATCCATACTTAACATACTTAATATATATTTAGTATATATAAATATATAATTGATGAAAATCAATCATAATGTACGTCCAAATATATGCCACGATCACATGATCATTCTGTCAATGAGTCGATAAATATTTTAAATGTAGATGAAGAAGGGTTTATTAATGATGGTACTCCAAGATATTGTTTGTTATGGAATATAAAATATGTATCTCTTTTATATTTTGTTTTTAATTATGCATTTGGTTTACTTTATGCAAATTGGACTATGATTTAGAGTTAGACAAGTGTTTTTAGTAATTACTTTGTATTTGAATTTCAAGGACTCAAACTAGTGTTTGTAATAGAATTTAATCGTATATCGGTGACGCTATATGACTTTGGATGTTAAATTAGTAAATATTTGTAACATACGATAATAAGTTTCTTACAAATACGAAAAATATAATGACTTAATTTGACAAATCAAAGAGACTTTTTAGATCCATTAAGAACTCTAAACCCATCAAATTCGGAGAATCTGGATCTGGGTTGAAAATTTTAGACCCTTAAGATCCAGATCCGAGATTGGGATTTGAGACTTATGTTATGTATATAGCAAATGAAATGAAATACAGAGTAACTTTTGTTACTTTAGTCATCTATTACCACCGACAGTAAAAGGACAAGCATAAAATGATTTCATAGATCTATCTTTCTTTTAAAATCAACAAATGAGGGAAGGTTTTAAATAATAATTTTTTATTTAATTTAGAGTGTCTGATTCTAGCATGTCACTTAAAAGAATTTTAGAAGTTGGATGAGGAATTAAAAGAAGATGGTTCAAAAATATTTCCTCCTCCATAAACATCTTAATTTCTTTATACGCGGTTATGATTAGGGTCACATGCTCTGACTTTGCTCCGGATAATAGTCAGATTTTTTTTCAATCTAGTTCCACTCGGAGTTGGATTATGCATACTCCAAATTTGCTCTGACTCAGACCTCCAACGGAATCGGATGCGGAGTTAGATTTTTACCAAACATCAAATTATGTATAATTAAAGGCAATGAATGAAATTTTATTGGTTTATGTGTTTAATACTTCCTCCTATTCAGCTTAGGTGTCACATTTCCATTTTGGGTCAAGCTACACTAAATATCTCATTTCCTTTTTTGGTATGGTTTTTTTTACCCTTACGCCCTTAAAAACTTAACATATTCACAATTATATCCTCAATTACCCTTACTAATTTCCCTCCTTTATAATTAATCAAACACATCTGAAAACTACTTAATACCCCTCCATTAATCATTCCCTCTCGTTTTTAACCCCAAACCCCACCCATACCCTTTGTGTTTTTTAAGAACCCTTATCTGATTTCATTCTTTGCTTCTTCAACCTTTGTTCTTGAAGATCCCTAGATTTGGTTCTTCATCTTCTTCTCCCTCTTCTTTTTTCCTTTCGTTTTCTTGTATCTGCTCTCATGGAAAACCCTAACTCACCCATTAAGAACCCTAACTTGCTTGTGAAATCACCCTTGAAGAACAAGAAGTCGCCATTCAAGTCACCCTTGAAAAATCCTAACTCGCCCAGTTCTTCAAATCTGAGTATCCCCAAAACCCCTTACAAATCGCCTTCTAAGCTTGAGTTTAGGGGTTTTAATGATGGAAACCCTAGATCTGGGTCTTTAAAGTTTGAGGATGTATATTTCGAGTATTATGATGACTCAATCTCTGTTGAGACTGATCCTAAATGGGGAAGAGACCTTGACTCTGAAGGCGAGCCCATTTACACACCTGACCCTGAAGATTGGACTGATCATGAATATGCTTCCGTTGATGATGTATTTTCGAATACTGATTGTGAAGAAGAAGAGTGGCTTGATAAGCTTGGTCCTTTCTCAGGTGAGTTTCTGTTCTTGTGGGTGCATGTGGTTTTTGATTGATGATGATTTTCTTTGAGTAGTTTCTTGATTCATTTTTTTTAGTTGCTCTATGAACTTTTAAGTGAGAGCATGATTTAGCCACCTAAAATCAAATCTATGGTGTTTAGATTATTTTTCGACTTCTAAGCGCAAAGAGATTCGATTTTTCACTCAATGATTTGAAAAAAAAATTACTTGATTTACCTGAGAGTAATGCAAACAACAAACTTTTTCATTTATCTGTATATGGATACAAATGTTTCATTTTAAACAACACAAAATTTTACATTGTTGTTTAGAACTGAAACACCCACTTTTTAAGATCCCAAAAGTTTGTCAAAAAATAAAAGGATTGTCATTTGAGATTTCTTGTTGGTATCTGATGTTGCTGGTAATTGATGTTTGCTAGTTTGGTTGATGCGGGTGTCTGATGTTGCTGGTATTTTTTGTTGATGTTGCTGATTTGGTTGATGCTCCCAAAAAAATTGATTTTCTGATATTTTGGCCCAATTATTTTTGCTACCTTCCCTCACTGTTGTTCTTGATTTTCTGAAATAAGCTGGCTTGTTGATGCTATGTCAACATTCTCATTGATCATATTGGCCCATTGTTGAATATCTCCTGCATACCCAATCAGTTCCACTAACTGATTCATTGTTTCTGTGCTTATTTTTGAGAATAAGTGTTGAAGTGAATCAACAACCAATTGTTTTTCTATGTTCAAGTAATCTGGCAATGTGCCCTTTCTTGCTGCTTTTGTCTTGTTCATGTGAGGAATGTGATAATCAAAACCTCCTTGTTTTCTCATCACCTCAATCATACATGCTTGTAAAGTGATAAACACAAAACTAAGACATTGTGGACTTAGGTTATCAAAAGCAGTGTTCACAGCCCTAACTAATTGTGTAACACTGTAGGCCTTTTTTTGATACTGTAATGCTTGAATTGACCTAAAAAAACCTAAATCTAAAACATTCATATTAGGGGAATTGGGTGGTTGTTGCACAAGTTGAATGTAAAAGCATCTTTCATTGATTCTTGTAAAAATTCAGTGTCATTAGGTGCAATATGTGGCTTGGCATTGTCTTGTTGAATATAAATGTTCTTAGACAATCCTTCTGGCCATTTAGCTCTAATGGTTGGTAGTACATTTGTGATTAACATGGCCCTAATGTGTTCTTTCATGATGGACTGTATTGGTTTTGTTTCCAACTCCTCCCCTCTTCCTGTTCTTGGAGCTTCTTTTTGCTGGCTCCTGTGTGATAAACGACCATATGCCTATCTTACCATCAAAAAAAAAATCATCTCCAATTGTTAAAATTGGCTTTGCTATAACACACATAAACATAATTTTAGGAATAAACCTCTTTGATTGACACTCTATATGAGGTTCTACTTCACCCGGAGCCAGATAATAAGTTTGCGTCTCTCGGGTTAGATAGATTTGTTTTTCATCAATGTGAACTACGTTAGTGTATGGCTTAAACTTGAATGCATCATTATTTTCATCATATTCACATTTAGATAACGCAAAACTTAACATGTGTAGCTTGTTATTTTCGGTCAATGTTGGCTTGATTGCGTTTGTGTGCTTCCTTATCACTTTGTTCTTCTTCCATCTACACACTGTGGTTTGTGACACACCCATCTGCTTAGCCACTAAATGTTGAGTACTTTTTAGTTCGTACTTGATGGCCTTAAATTTTTGTTCATCAAAGCTGATTTTGTTTGATGCTTCTCTTTTCACTCTCTTGTTGTTGAGGTTAATAACTATATTTCTATTGCTGATTTGGCCCTTCACTTCATTCCATAACCTTGTGATTGTCTTCCTACACACTTGAAATTCGATTGCAAGAGCATTAATGGTCCCAAGTTGTGGTTTCCCCTTCGTATTTAATGCTGATAAAAGTTTTTGCATTGTTTGTACTCTTTGTTCTTTTGTTAAGTTTTTAGATGGTGCCATTTTGTTTGTGTTGTGCAGTTAATGAATGTGGAATGTTTATTTATACCATGATGTCGCTGTTTCTGTTTTGGGTGCTGGTTTGTGGTTAATGGCACCTAATTTGGTTGCTGAAATGTTGACTTTGGCGGCATTATGTTTCTTCTTTCTAATTTGATTGTTCTTTGTTGTTGTGATGAAATTTTGATTTTTTTTAAATACTGGCGCGACTTTCTGATCTCCTTCATTAATTTTTGGGTTTCTTAATTTTTTGTGGGTACTGTGATGACATTTTGGTTTGAAAATATGGTTGTTTATGAAAACTAAAGTCAATGATTGAAAAAAATCCGCACTCACATGATCGGTAACAACTGCAACTACACCAAGGTCGTCGAAGAATTGAGAAAGCTAGCTGAGATACCGTAACGGACTTTTGTAATTTTTTTAGTATTGGAAAAAAGTTGATGCAAACAATTATTGTAATTGTAGGATTTAGTTATGTAATTTCGGTTTGTAATAGACGGAACGATGTAATTTTGGTGTTGTTCTGAAAAAATATTCCGACTATTGGGTGTTAAAAATATCAAGTTCAAGAATTAGTTAAAAAATGTTTCAAAATGGTAGGAATCATTAATTCCTTAATCTTTACATTAAAAACCCATAATACCACTCTCTCTCTCTCCTACTCTTAGGGTCTCGTTTTGTCTCTCCTTAAATCTGTTAAAAGTCAAATAAGACACCTATGGTGAATATGAGGGAGTATGATTTAAATTAAACTTTAATAACTAATAATTCTATCCATCAATTATCATGGTTAAGTTTTTTTTTTTAATTTTTTTTTAAATGAAATATTCCAAAAGTAATTAAGTAAGTGAATAAGTCAAATAACTAAATATCAATTTAATAAAATCATACAATACTATAAAAGTGTTGGAAAATTACAGGTGCAGGTCATCCTCTAGACTAAGGAGACATGACAAATGTAATTATTTTAATGGATGATAGTTTATTATATGACAATATTTACCTAAATTAAATTTTAATTATCTTTAAATTTAGAGCTAAATTAGGTATAGTAAGGATTATAATTTATCAAAGCATTTCTATATAACTCACCTAAACTGTAATATATTTAATTGAATGAAAAACTGATGTATTCAATAAATAATTTTTAAAAAAACTAGTATTTAATTTTACTTTTAAAAAATCATAAATTCGATAAATTTAATCTTGATAATATAACCTTGCATTAATTTTTGAAGTTATCTTTTTATATTTTCATATAGATAGATTCGTACATTACACGAGTTTCTATACTAGTTGATATTAAAAAAGAGAGTAGCTAGTTGGATGATGGGTGACTTGGGTGGGAGACTCTAGTTGCAACAACCAAAAAATTATAATTGTTTAATTCAACTACATAAATAAAAAAAGGGAATGAAAATGACATGTTGGGATTAAAAAATTGGATTAGGAGGAGACCAAGACAATAAAAAAGAAGCTAATTAAGCTTATTATTCAATCAAATCTTAATACTCCACACTACAATTTAGACATCAAAAACAAACAAGGAAAATGGGGAAGCTTTGCTGTTCTTCTGAAGATGATGACTCCAATATTGCTGGATTTTTAATTGTGGCTTTCGTTGCTGTTATGTTGTTCTATCTCTGCCTTCAAGAACCTCCTAGACGACGTCGTATTGCTGTTTATCGATGCTATTGATCATCTTTTCTTTTTCTTCTCTTATTTTTTTCAACTCTTTTTATTGCAAATAAATGTATTTTTTTGTCTTTGTAATACTTTTATAGTATTATACTATATTATATAAGTAATCTTTTTATATTTTGGGTTATCTAATTATATGGGTTTAAAACCATATTTTTTTGGTTTGATTGTTCGACTATATATTGTTATAATTACACTCTATATACTTAGAATTTTAAATATGAAGTTCTAAAAATTTTGTGGTCAATACCATGTGATCCAATATGGACAGTAATTTCTTTTGAATTGAAACGTAAATCATGAAAACTTAATGTCCATGTATTATTAACAAGATTGAAACCCAGTCAATACTCAATAGTAGTTTGTTTGTATCCAATTTGTAAAATGTGAGAGATATTAATTTGTAAACTTGAGGCCCGTTTGGTAATTGGTAATAAACGATGGTAATGAGAATGATAAACAAGGGTAATTTTGGTTGAAAAATCTCTTGGTTACATTCATGGCCATGCTTGTCCAACTTCTTCATCTCATTTTCTTCATAAAATTCATTCCAATGCATTACTATTGGAAGATGTGGTATTAGGTGTTAATGAGAATTTGTAAATAAAAAAACTTTTTTTGTGATCAAAGTTTCATCACCATGGGAATCATATAGAACTTTTAATGAAATTTTACATTATAAATCATTCCTATTACCGCCATTTAATACCACTAACCAAACAGGCCGTAACGCCCTGGATTAATAAGGGCAAAGCAGGCTACCATCTAGATCCCAGTTCTTTAAGGGCCGGAAACTTACTTTATGTATATGAGTGAGATAAATCTTGATTAAATTTAGATATAACTTACAATTTTGCTAAATAATATGAGTTATTAGTGTTTTTTTCATATAGAACAATCTTTCTCTTCCTCGTTCGAGGTTTTGTTGTTGGCTCCTTGCTCTAGGTAAGCTTAAAACTAAGAACCGACTTCACCTGCTTGGTGTTGTGGAGAATGACTTGTGCCCGTTATGTGCTTCTGCTATAGAGACTGTTCAACATCTTTTCTTTGATTGTCCGTTTAGTGCACGGTGCCTTGAGCTTATAAAGGCTTGGACTGGGGTTAGGTTCAAGGCCATTGATGTCATGGATTTCTGTAAGTTCTGACTCGATAAATTCCAACAGAAAGTTTTGTGTGCCATTTATACGTCCACTGTTTATTTTATTTGGCAAGCTCGTAATGCTGCGGTATGGAACCACTTAGTGCGACATCCTTCACGGCTTGCTCATGATGTTCAACAGGAAATCAGGGCTCGAATGTCTTCCTTGCCGTTGCATAAGTCCCTAGGTTGCGTTGCTACTTGTTGATCATTGTTGCGAGTGGTCATGACGCTGGTTGTTATTATGCTAGTTGCTGGTATGATGGCTCATGAGCTCTTACTACCTGTTGATGGGTGTTGTTGTGTTGCTCTTTGTATGATGGAGTGAATTAGATGACATGTTCTTCTGGTTCGCTTGCTGTTTCCTAATGGTTGCCAAGCTGTCTTTGGGAGCTAATTTTTGCTATTACTCTATTGCTGTTTTGGGGGCTGACATATGCTTGCATTGGTGCTGCTCAATTCTGCCAAATGTCTTTGTTGGTTGTTGCTATGAGCTAATACCAGCTTTCTTAGAGTTGGTGCTACTGGGACTGCTTGAGGTTGGTCTAAAGAGGTAGAGAAGTTATTGCTGCTGATCTTTTCTAAAGAGCGGCCCAAGCTGCTGTGTGGTTTTAATGTGCTGCACTGCTGCTGGTTTCTGATGTAATGTGATTAATCTTGATTTTTGTTTTTTTGATCTGGTTGATGTACTTCTGGTTTGATCCTAGTTGCTTTAATGGCTTGGAGATTCTGTTAGATGCTTATGATTATTGTTGTCCCTACCTAAGATGCTTATATGTTATGGCCTTGCTGCTGTGGTCTTAGTGCCTTGCTAGCTGCTGCGTGTACCGTTACTCCTAAAGCTCATGATTATTGCTGAAAACGATGACGTATTAGCGATCGAACGACGAGTTTCAACCACTAACACCACCAAGATCGAAATATGTGAAGTCTTGTGTTTACAAATTACGCAAATTATTTATAACTCGATATTTGTAGGAATAAAATGCAATAATAAAATGACACAAATGTTTAAGGAGGTTGACCCAAAATTGGCTACGTCCCCCGTGGTGTAGTAACTCTTATATTATCACAATTGAGAGATTACAATTAGAGAAGAGATGATGCTAAGTGTTTAGGCTATGGGTTATTTTGTGGATGTTTTGTCTTGCTAATGATCTCACTATTTATAGAGAATAAAACTTAATTGATACTATACTCTTTAATACAAAATTAAAGCTAGAAATAATGAGCATTTTAATTGATGAAGAAACTCCAAAAGAAACTGTCCCAAAGCTCAATGAACCGTCAGAGAAAAAGAATCCCAAGCTGCTGAACATACCGCTCGTTCGAGCACCTTACTTCAGTAACTTCTGCTGGCTTCTGTTTGGTAAAGCCACGAAATTACTTTGGATGCCTTGTAAGGGTATCTTTGATTAACCATTAATACCTTTAATCATGCTCTTTAATTCACATGTTTAAGAGCCTTGTAAATGCTTCATAAACCCATTCTAGCACTTAACACTACATTAAACCACAACTTTAACTTACCCATTAACTTACTCTAATAGGATTCCATCCTAAGAGTCACACTTGATTTATTTTGGTGGACTCAAGTCACACTATTCATAACAATCTCCACCTTGACTTGAGTTCACCCAAGTCAATGGCATTCTCTAATTCACTCCAAATATAATATAACAACTTACACCATTACATACTCAAAATAATAATAAAAAAACTACACATGTGCTTAAACATAACACATGCATAAAAATGCCCACAAAGGGTTCCCAAAAGAGTATGAAATCATTTACCAATCAAGTCCAGAAAATTTGAAAAAAGTGAGATTTTTAGCAAACTTTAGTCAAAATATAAGATTTTGTTAAACTTTATTCCACAACTAAGCGCCTTTATCTCCAAAGCTAGCTTCGGTGTTAATACGCTATTACTAACAGCGTGAAATGAACTTGCTGGAGTTTTTGTGAGGGGTTAAAACGCTGTTAGTAACAGCGTCTGGGGTGTTGATTGGTCAAAACATATATCGCTGTTACTAACAGCGTCTGGGGTGTTGACTGGTCAAAACATATATCGCTGTTACTAACAGCGTCTTAATGCGGGTTAAAAAAATCAGCAGACCCTTTCCTTCCTCATTTACCCTAACTTCAAAGCAGTATATTCTTCCTCTCTTATGTTGCGATTTTTTCTCTATTACTTCCCCCATTAAAATCAACTCCAAGCTTTCATATAACCTCACCAAACTCTTTATTCCTTCTACTAATTAGGTCTTCCATCTTCTTATTCACTTCAGGTATAATTTTTTTATGGTTTTTTTTTATTTTTTTTTCGAATTTAGGGTTTGTGTTTGAACAATCCATTTTCCTAATTGCAGGTTACTAAACTTGCAAATTACTACTCCTTTGTGATCTATAGCTTGTTAAGGTAATTATTATTCTAAATTTGTTAATTAGTTTGTGGTTTTTAAAGAATTTTTGGTGATTGTAAATTCTTAGTGTCATTTTTACTCACATTGTAAAATAATGTCAAATTTAGTACTTATTTTCATTGACAATAATAATGTGGTTGTTTATGCATGAATTTATTATCGTGAATGTTTTTGAATACCCTATGTGTTGTATTTTTGTACAAAATGAATGAATTTTCTTTGTTGTAAAAGTAGTTGCTTTGTTATTTTTGTAGAAATGGCTTCATTTCGTGTGAATGTAGTATGTTGTTGGAATGGTTCAATTCGATCTAGTAGTAACAATGTGAGGTATGTTGGGGGAAGACGTAGAATGGTTGGATGCAACTCACACATGGATTTGTCTGAATTTAAACACTTTATAAGTTCTAAGATTGGGATTGACACAACAAGAAGTACTATCAATTTAAGTTTTAAATACGCTTTAAACGGGCAATGGTTAGCTTTTCCGATTGAGGATGATGAGACTGTAGATTGTATGTGGGAATTTTCAAGGTCAACCCCTGTTCCTGCTTTGGAGATATATGTAGAAGAGGTACCCCTAGGGAATCAAGAAGCTAACGATGTAGAGCCAAATGTAGTTGTGAATGTAGCTTCTTCTGCTCCTTCTCCTACGCCTTTCCCGACCCAAGAAACCCAAAATCCCATTTTGACATCGTCCTCTTCTCCTTCTAATGAACCTAACCAAGTTCAACTTCAAGCCTCAAATGATGACCCTTGGGAGGATGTTATAAGGGAGAGTAATGAAATTCTTGAAGCTCCCTCTGAGGACGATGTGGGTGTTGATGAGGAGGCTCTAGCTAATGACATGACCTTAGGAAACATTCCAACCATTGTTCCTCCTACACCTTATGCACAAGTTCCCCCTTTAGATGAACACGTTGAGGATAACTCTTGGAGGTCTTGGGCATGTGATACAACCTACACCGAAGAAGGAGAGTTTCAAAAGGGTATGACGTTTGATAATAAAGATTCTTTGTTGGACGCCATTAGATTGTATCATATTCGTAGGAACGTTGAGTACCGAACTGAGACTTCTAATCAAACTGTGCTTACCTTGAAGTGTAAGAGGGGGTGTACTTGGAGGCTAAGGGCTAGGAAGAGCTCATATTCTACTAAATGGGAAATTGTGACATACAAAGGGAAACATGGTAATTGTGTATTAAGTACTGACAATGTGTCAGCTGGACATATTCATTTGACATCATCTGTGATTAACAATGTTATTAGAAATTGTGTTGCTGAAGATCCATCAATTAAGGTCTCTGTGGTCAGACAAATGGTGAAAGACGAATTTGGCATTGAAGTCATGTAACAGGCGCCATTTTAAGCCCCTTAATTACCATTTTAAATTAAGATAATTAAAATTAATCAATGATATTAACGTTTGAATTGCGTTATTATATTAAGAACTATAATTAGTATTTAAACTATTAAACTAAAGAAATGCTCTTCTGTTTTGACTTATTTTATAAATTCTATTTTCGTATGTTTATAAAGCTACGAAATAAATAATCAAAATTTTAAAATAAAACTAATAATGTATAAAGTATATTTAAACTTTAGTTGAACAATAGTAATGTAGTACTCTTAATATATTACGGTCAATTTTCAGTTTATTCTTTCTCCCTTGTATAGAAATAGTAGTAGTAGACATAGTAATAGTAGACAATACTAAATAATAAAGATGATAAGATAAGGATTAAAAACTAAATAAATAAATAAATAATAATAATAATAAATAAATATATAAATTAATTTTTTTTTTTTTTTTTTTTTTTTTTGATGTTTCTTACGTGGGACATAAAGAAGCCTTCTCAAAAAGTGACTCATGAATTCCATCTACTTTGCCATCATAATCTTATAAACTCCAAAAACCCAATTTCTTTCATCTTCTTCTTAAGTAAAACTCCACAACCAAGCTTCCCACGAAGGCTACCCACACAGTACAACCACCGCCTGCGACTCCCATTCACCACCGCCAAGGCTGCCGCCGGTCAGCCGTGTCTAAAGACTGTAGAGATCTTCCTTGTCTACTCCATAAATCTTTCCTCCAATTTCAAGGTACACTCCCACTCAAATAAATTTAATTGTTTGATTCAAATTGTTGATAAGTAAAGTTTTATGTTTTATATTTGTATGAAGTAGAAATTTTAGAATTTGGTTAAGTAGGAATTATTGGATTTTAATTGATTAGATTGAATATAAGATATGAATTAAAGTAGTAATTGGTGAATTGAATCTAAAGTAGTGAAGTTTATATTTGAGGTACACAAATGAACTTCAAGCTTTTAAATTTTCTTTTGTCTATAATGATTTATTCTCGATTTATTTTAGAGCAAGTCTCACTTTTTAAGAGAATCATACTAAGTTGTTGTTGGTATTATTGTGTATGAAATTGTTGATGGGCACAGAAATAAATTGGGTTATATGTGACTTACATGGAAATTGTGGAATTAAGAGAAATAATTGTAAATTGTAGAAAGTTGGATATTGTTGGCATTAAGTGTGAAATTGATAATTGAAAATGGAAGTGGAAATGTAGCTAAGATTATTTCGATTTGGGTTTAATTGAGTTTATTCACAAGAAATGGAAAATGACATTAAGTTGTACTTGAAGCGGTGAAATGTAAGAAGACTTCTTAGTTTCACTTGAGAATATGAAGTGAAATCAAAATAAGGATTCAAATTAATAAAGTTATGTTGATGTGATAAATATTTTCTTGTGTTGATTCCAATTGTGTTTATGGTAGTTGATATTTCATATTAAGACTTTGGAGCTAATCTTGTTAGTTTGGGGTTTTGAGATGATTTACATAGCTAATTGTGATTGGGTGAGGATTATATAGTTAGGTTAGTAAGTACAAATATGGATTGATATAGCTAGTTGAATTTATGAATAAATTATTTATTTGGAATCAAGAATTGGTTTTATTTAGTCTGAGAATGAGTTGATTACCAGTTGGAATTATAGGATCGCCATCCGGATTTACTTATATAGTTAGACTATGGGATTTTGATATGCTATTTGTAAATTTTATTAAAGTTTAATTATATTAAATTGTGAATGATTATAAATTATAACAAATAATTGAATTGAATAAAGAAATGTATGTTTTGTTCGTAAGTATGTATTTTGATGATCTTGATTGTGTGTGAATGTGGAAAAGATTGAAACCAAATATTGAGATAAGAACTAAGAAACATCGATACTTGAGATAATGGGTATTGGGTAAATTGAATGTGTGAGGAAATCATTTGAATACTAAAGACTTGATTATAAAGAATTTATAATCAAGTATGAAGCAGTGTTTGATAGCAAATTGTGAATAAGAACTCAAGAAAGCGAATGTTGTTCTTGAGTCAAAATTTAACGACATGAACAAGCAGACTTAGTGATGAAATATGAGTAGTCACTAAGGTGTCTGATGACGAAATGTGAGTAAGCATCAGCTGCGATTAAAAGATATAAACAAATATAGAAAATTACAAGAAAGCGATGGATTTCGCAAAAGACAATAACGAAAGTCCAAGGTCGGTGCCGTAAGGGAATGCTAACTTTATTTTTGGACATCCGGCTTTCCGGAGGAATAATAGAATGTGTCGGTCCACCTAAGTGGGGCAGAATGCGGGCAACACCCAGACAAAAGGTACCAGTCCAGGGCGGTGGCATTCTTTATGACCCCGGGTGAGAGTGCACGTTTGTGATAACCCGAGACGGCATGCGGATATGGAACTGGCTTGGCAGCTTGCAAGCATAAAACTTCTGGGGTGACGACCTCAGACCTCTACTACCGACTAAACGGTTGTGAGAGGAATTAAGATATTAATAAGACACTGTTTATTTTCTTAGGATTTATAATTAAAACTATGAAATCGAATCAAGAAAATAATAACACAAATGTAATCATTAAATTATAAAGTATAAAGTGTACTCAGCAAAAGCTGATTATGTGGTTTTGTTCTTTGAACCTGTCCTGGTGGGGGACAGATTTAGAGATTGTTGAAGTCAACGGTAGCTGAAAGCGCACAGAGATCAGTAATCTACAAAGCAATCTCATCCATTCATATAATAGAATGTAAGTAAAATAAATCTTTTATTTAAAAGTATTTTGGAGCTTATTTTAGATTATTTGAGAAAAGTTTCCGATCTACAAGGTGATGTGATTTTGAAACTGTTAGCGCCTGTGACACTGGTTGGTTGATATTTTAAAATTGTTGTTTTATTCTTGCAGGGTGACTTTTAAATCAAAAAGAAATATTTTGGATTATCCGATTTACAAACGGAACTGCCGGAATTTCTGCAGAACTTTATTTTATTTTAAATCTTTTTAAATGCTCTTATGAAATTCTTATACATATTTTAAATGTTGTAGACTCTTGTATTCAAATATTTTAATAGATGTTTTCTGGATAATATAGTCATTAAAGTGAGTGATTATGTTATCGACGTAATAGCTCGATATAAGTATTAAGCTTCCGCATTAGCTATATGTAAGCATGTTTAAGTAGCTGGTTAGTTTCGGGCTGTTACACTTGGTATCAGAGCATGGTTTGATTTTGGGTACGCACGGATCTTCACATCCGAGCGTTGAGGATTTTGAGGTTACAAATTCAGTGAAATTGAGTTACGACTTACGAGTGTTGAGGATTATTATGTAAAGCAAATCAAAGAGAGTTATACATATTACTTGAAAGCGATTGATAGTGGATATTTCATTTTTATGCTTGGGGTGGTCAAGTGTCAATGATAATGTTTTATGCGGAAGTTGAATAGATTAGATGATGCGTTTAGAGGTTATGGAGGTTATGGGAAATAAGTTGAGTTTGATTGGTGAACGAATGAACTTATATTGTATATGATATTGAGTTATGAGATGTTTATATATGTTAGTAAGAATCATCAATATGGATTAGGTATTTGGGGTTGAATCTGAATTGTTGGACAAAGGAGTTATAAAGTAGGTACGTATGGTGAATACATATATACCAATGGTGAGTATAACAATTTTTCAGAAATATGGATGCATATGAAATGAGTTTGAGTGTATCAGAAATAAAGAAATGTAATTAAGGAAAAGTTTATGGGTCATGATTGAAGTCAACCAAAGGATTATAAGGATTTATAGTGTTAAAGGAAGTTCCTGATAAATAAAATTGAATTGTAATGATATTTCCCATATACGTTGATGTTTAATCATAAAAGATTATGGTTGCTTGGAAGTTTTATCTTAAAGTTGGGGAGAAGTATTAAATTCTTGAATTTTGAACAAAGTTGTTGATAGATAGGTGTCTATTGGAGAAATAATCGAATAAAGTTGTATTGAGTAATGATGTGTCAATCATTTTGTTCAGGACTAAAAGCGAATATGAAATTTCATGCTGAGAGCAACTCGAAGCAAAAGTATGTAGGACACAACTATTGGAGAATGAGAAATTATTTTGGGTGTTGTTTACTTATCATGTTATGATTTTAAGAACTCAACTTAGTTTGAGAATCGATTTGCACAAGAGTCAACCTATAATTATTTCAAAGAAATCTTTATCATTTTAAAGAAAATCTTTTTCAGATTTGAGCCAATAATTTGCCTTCTTGTGAAATTTTACTCTTGATACTAGAAACCAAGTTAGAGTAAAGACTTGATCAACCTTTACTCTGATCCTTGAAACTAGAAATCAAGTAGTTGTAGAATTTTCACGATAATAACAGATTTTGCGGCATAACCGACATTTTGAACAAGTAATGTTTTTTTTCCTTTTTATTTTGATTTTAATTTTGGATATCAATTAAGAAATGTTTTCTCGAAAAGATATTTAATTTGTTTTACACTTAAGTTTTCTCTTTTAGTTTCGAGGACGAAACTTCTTAAAGTTGGGGAGAGTGTAACAGGCGCCATTTTAAGCCCCTTAATTACCATTTTAAATTAAGATAATTAAAATTAATCAATGATATTAACGTTTGAATTGCGTTATTATATTAAGGACTATAATTAGTATTTAAACTATTAAACTAAAGAAATGCTCTTCTGTTTTGACTTATTTTATAAATTCTATTTTCGTATGTTTATAAAGCTACGAAATAAATAATCAAAATTTTAAAATAAAACTAATAATGTATAAAGTATATTTAAACTTTAGTTGAACAATAGTAATGTAGTACTCTTAATATATTACGGTCAATTTTCAGTTTATTCTTTCTCCCTTGTATAGAAATAGTAGTAGTAGACATAGTAATAGTAGACAATACTAAATAATAAAGATGATAAGATAAGGATTAAAAACTAAATAAATAAATAAATAATAATAATAATAAATAAATATATAAATTAATTTTTTTTTTTTTTTTTTTTTTTTTGATGTTTCTTACGTGGGACATAAAGAAGCCTTCTCAAAAAGTGACTCATGAATTCCATCTACTTTGCCATCATAATCTTATAAACTCCAAAAACCCAATTTCTTTCATCTTCTTCTTAAGTAAAACTCCACAACCAAGCTTCCCACGAAGGCTACCCACACAGTACAACCACCGCCTGCGACTCCCATTCACCACCGCCAAGGCTGCCGCCGGTCAGCCGTGTCTAAAGACTGTAGAGATCTTCCTTGTCTACTCCATAAATCTTTCCTCCAATTTCAAGGTACACTCCCACTCAAATAAATTTAATTGTTTGATTCAAATTGTTGATAAGTAAAGTTTTATGTTTTATATTTGTATGAAGTAGAAATTTTAGAATTTGGTTAAGTAGGAATTATTGGATTTTAATTGATTAGATTGAATATAAGATATGAATTAAAGTAGTAATTGGTGAATTGAATCTAAAGTAGTGAAGTTTATATTTGAGGTACACAAATGAACTTCAAGCTTTTAAATTTTCTTTTGTCTATAATGATTTATTCTCGATTTATTTTAGAGCAAGTCTCACTTTTTAAGAGAATCATACTAAGTTGTTGTTGGTATTATTGTGTATGAAATTGTTGATGGGCACAGAAATAAATTGGGTTATATGTGACTTACATGGAAATTGTGGAATTAAGAGAAATAATTGTAAATTGTAGAAAGTTGGATATTGTTGGCATTAAGTGTGAAATTGATAATTGAAAATGGAAGTGGAAATGTAGCTAAGATTATTTCGATTTGGGTTTAATTGAGTTTATTCACAAGAAATGGAAAATGACATTAAGTTGTACTTGAAGCGGTGAAATGTAAGAAGACTTCTTAGTTTCACTTGAGAATATGAAGTGAAATCAAAATAAGGATTCAAATTAATAAAGTTATGTTGATGTGATAAATATTTTCTTGTGTTGATTCCAATTGTGTTTATGGTAGTTGATATTTCATATTAAGACTTTGGAGCTAATCTTGTTAGTTTGGGGTTTTGAGATGATTTACATAGCTAATTGTGATTGGGTGAGGATTATATAGTTAGGTTAGTAAGTACAAATATGGATTGATATAGCTAGTTGAATTTATGAATAAATTATTTATTTGGAATCAAGAATTGGTTTTATTTAGTCTGAGAATGAGTTGATTACCAGTTGGAATTATAGGATCGCCATCCGGATTTACTTATATAGTTAGACTATGGGATTTTGATATGCTATTTGTAAATTTTATTAAAGTTTAATTATATTAAATTGTGAATGATTATAAATTATAACAAATAATTGAATTGAATAAAGAAATGTATGTTTTGTTCGTAAGTATGTATTTTGATGATCTTGATTGTGTGTGAATGTGGAAAAGATTGAAACCAAATATTGAGATAAGAACTAAGAAACATCGATACTTGAGATAATGGGTATTGGGTAAATTGAATGTGTGAGGAAATCATTTGAATACTAAAGACTTGATTATAAAGAATTTATAATCAAGTATGAAGCAGTGTTTGATAGCAAATTGTGAATAAGAACTCAAGAAAGCGAATGTTGTTCTTGAGTCAAAATTTAACGACATGAACAAGCAGACTTAGTGATGAAATATGAGTAGTCACTAAGGTGTCTGATGACGAAATGTGAGTAAGCATCAGCTGCGATTAAAAGATATAAACAAATATAGAAAATTACAAGAAAGCGATGGATTTCGCAAAAGACAATAACGAAAGTCCAAGGTCGGTGCCGTAAGGGAATGCTAACTTTATTTTTGGACATCCGGCTTTCCGGAGGAATAATAGAATGTGTCGGTCCACCTAAGTGGGGCAGAATGCGGGCAACACCCAGACAAAAGGTACCAGTCCAGGGCGGTGGCATTCTTTATGACCCCGGGTGAGAGTGCACGTTTGTGATAACCCGAGACGGCATGCGGATATGGAACTGGCTTGGCAGCTTGCAAGCATAAAACTTCTGGGGTGACGACCTCAGACCTCTACTACCGACTAAACGGTTGTGAGAGGAATTAAGATATTAATAAGACACTGTTTATTTTCTTAGGATTTATAATTAAAACTATGAAATCGAATCAAGAAAATAATAACACAAATGTAATCATTAAATTATAAAGTATAAAGTGTACTCAGCAAAAGCTGATTATGTGGTTTTGTTCTTTGAACCTGTCCTGGTGGGGGACAGATTTAGAGATTGTTGAAGTCAACGGTAGCTGAAAGCGCACAGAGATCAGTAATCTACAAAGCAATCTCATCCATTCATATAATAGAATGTAAGTAAAATAAATCTTTTATTTAAAAGTATTTTGGAGCTTATTTTAGATTATTTGAGAAAAGTTTCCGATCTACAAGGTGATGTGATTTTGAAACTGTTAGCGCCTGTGACACTGGTTGGTTGATATTTTAAAATTGTTGTTTTATTCTTGCAGGGTGACTTTTAAATCAAAAAGAAATATTTTGGATTATCCGATTTACAAACGGAACTGCCGGAATTTCTGCAGAACTTTATTTTATTTTAAATCTTTTTAAATGCTCTTATGAAATTCTTATACATATTTTAAATGTTGTAGACTCTTGTATTCAAATATTTTAATAGATGTTTTCTGGATAATATAGTCATTAAAGTGAGTGATTATGTTATCGACGTAATAGCTCGATATAAGTATTAAGCTTCCGCATTAGCTATATGTAAGCATGTTTAAGTAGCTGGTTAGTTTCGGGCTGTTACAAGTCACCTATAAGCGGGCATGGTGTGCTAAACGGCAAGCCCTTCTCTCCATCTATGGGACATGGGAAGACTCTTATCCCCTCCTTCCACGCTTCTTGAAAGCAATGCAAGTTTCTAACCCTGGAACTGTAGTTGAGTGGTTCTATAAGGAAGATAATGATGATGGTGTGTACGTTCGTCCTAGTGGTAGAACTTTCCAACGTGTGTTTTGGGCCTTTAAACCTAGTATTGATGGATTCAGGCATTGCAAACCCCTTATAGCTATTGATGGAACGCACTTGTATGGTAAGTATCGTCATACACTTTTGACTGCGATTGCCCAAGATGGGAACAAGGGAATCTTTCCTCTTGCCTTTGCTTTGGTTGAGAAGGAATGCATAGCTGCTTGGTCTTGGTTTATGGCGTGTGTTCGCAAACATGTGATGCATAGTCCAGGTTTATGTGTTATTTCTGATAGACATGCGGGCATTCTAGCAACCATGGAGGAGCCTGAATGGCAACCTCCTAATGCCCATCACAGGTTTTGTTTACGTCATTTGTTAAGTAACTTTAACCGTCAGATGAGTAATGTGAAGTTGAAGAAGATGTTTGGTAGAACTGCAGAGCAAAGACAGCCAAATAAGGTCATTGAGGGATTGAAAGCTATTGGTGTTGCGAAGCGAGAAGCTCTCTTTTGGATACGCTGCTTTGCCCGAGCATTCAGGCATATTGACAGGGGCTTGGAGAGCATCTGTACCTTTGATATGCTTCGACATAGTCGAAATGCATCTCCCAGAGCGCGTACTGCGCCAATTTGGGATGGTACAGGGCATCCCTCCCCCTTGCGACACACAGGTCGATCTCCATCATAGCTCACGCAAGGGTCGGGAACCCAAGAACTGGTTGGAGATCAATGGGCGCCATATCGCTCGGTGGGATCATAGGCTAGAGCTGCTGGCCCAAGTTGCTCCTATCAATGCTGATGTTGCACCTACTTCGGCAGATTACATGCCGTGGTTCCTCTCCATCACTCGTCGATGGATGACACCACGAGGTATCATTGCAGCCGCCCAGTATACTCCCGCAGCACCTAGGATGACACAGTTTGTAAGTATTCTTCTATATGTTTAGCAACGTAGATCTTAAATTGTACATATTTAACTAACTTGAAACTGAATGTAGGCACAAGGCGTTGCAGCTGTCATTAGCTCCAGCCAGGAGGAGCCAGTGCGGGAGATTGCCCAAGGACTACTCTTAGGGACACAGTTTCATCACTTCATTCCAGAAGTTGATAGGCGTGCCGACTCCGTAGACATTCAGGAGTCATCTCCTCCTCATGTTGACATACATATAGATGAGGTAGACTTGACGTGCCCCGACTATGGTGCTGGTACCTCACAGGGTGCTGGATCATCCCAGTACCAGTCTCCTCCCATACCAGATCGTCATGCGAGTGCTTATTATCGTAGGAGGCCACGTAGACCGTCTCAGTTAGAGCGCGTCCAGGAGGAGGATTAGCATTATTAGTATATGTAATGTAATGAACATTTGAATATGTTAAACATTTGACATATTGGAACCTTTATGTGTAGTTTGTAATATATGTAGATGTATGTTTATCGTAGATTAGTTTAGTGTTTATTATGAATGAAATGATGTTCAGTACTCAAAGTTTTTGGCGATGAATCATTAGTTTAGTGTTTAGTATTCATTTGATTAACACCAAACACACAATCATATTCAAATAGGGAAAATGATTCCTAAACTCCAACACAATTTCATTCATGTTCAATAAAGCCATATCACATTACATTAGATTGTTTGATAAGTTAAACCACCGCTAACTAAGATTGCTTCTTGAATTTTCTCATAATTCTTTGAGTTTCTTCTTTCCTATTTGCCATTTCATCTATTTGTCTCTTGAGATTGAATATCTCATCTTTAAGCTCTTGTTTTTCCTTTTCAAGTCGAATTATCAAGTCTCTTTGCCATTTAGTACCCTCCGGAACAATCCATCTAAAGTACGTGCACCCATATCCTTCATCCAAGTATAATGGACAAGCAACATATTCACGACCAGGATCGATGTCACTCCAATCAGTGTTAATCTCAACTTCATAACCACAATCACAAACCTCTTCAATAGAATGCTCTTGCGACATCTACATAAGACATATTAAAGGAAAAAAGTTATTTATTTGAAACTAATATTAAAAATTAGAAATTGAAACTAATAATTAATAGTTAAAACATATTCAAAATTACCTTTAAAACCACTTAGCTTGAATAATACTTCTAGAATACAATAAAGTGGAAAATGATGAGTTATTTATAGAGCATACACAACGGCTAGTTTCAACTAACGGCTACTTTAACAAATTACAACGGTTGAAAAGTCAAAAAAAAGTCAATCCTTATATCGCTGTTAGTAACAGCGTGAATGCCATTGACCTGCTTTGACCATAACTCGCTGTTGCTAACAGCGTGAATACCATTGACCTGGTTTGACCAGGTTCACCATTTTGCGCTGTTTGTAACAGCGATATTTTCGTTCACTGACCCAAACTTCATACTACGCTGTTAATAATAGCGTATTTTCACCAAAGCTAGCTTCGGAGACACAGACGCTTAGTTGTGGAATAAAGTTTAGTAAAATCTTATATTTTGACTAAAGTTTGCTAAAAGTCTCACTTTTTTCAAATTTTCTCAAGTCCATATCTCCCATGGACTCATTGGGGTATGTTGAAATTATAGGAAAATGCCCCTCAAAGTTGGGATTATTCATGGTTAATCAATAGTTGGGATTATTATAGGAAAATCGTGAATAGTTGGGATTATTCTAGGTAATTTTTCCTTATTATTATTATTATTATTATTATTATTATTATTATTATTATTATATGTAGTTAGTCACATACTGTTAATAAGGACGGGTACCATATTTCCCCATCCTTACACTTACACTAGTCATTAACCCAGCATTCTGAACATTGCATTGCTTTTGTCAATGGTGATGTCTATCCATTCTATCAGCTACACAATCTCGTTCCAATCTTTTGGGTACTCTTCCAGGTTTTCTCATCCTCGAATTTGGTGGAATTTCCATCCTCCTCAATTCAAAACTTCAAATTTCAAATTTACACAAAAATTATCAATCTCTTCATCCATTGTTCGATCAATTTCTCCGTCTAGCATGGGTGAGTTTCTTTTCAGAAACATTATTAATCCGTTTCTTGCCAAACTATACTCGAATTTAAGGATTTTATACTTCATATTTTTTCTTTGGAATTGATTATTGTGAAGGGTTTTTGAATTGGATAATTAAGGTTATTTTGTATTTTTCAAACTATTAGGGACAGACTCATCATCTGTGGCAGTTGGTGAGAGTGATTTGCTTATCGTTGGACCTGGTGTTCTTGGCCGCTTAGTTGCTCAACAGTGGATTGAGGTATATTTATCGCTTTTGCTTGAATTTAGTTAGTACTGCAGATAATGTAGTTTGCTACAATCGCAAAGAGTTTAGTGGGAGATTATATAAACAAAGTACTATTGAGTTTGTGGATAAGAATCTAGGAGTGTGACTGTCTGTTCATGTCATAAGTAATGCAGCAAATTGAGGAAAATGGTAAATGTAGCAAATTTAGAGAACGGGAGGGTTTTAGAATGATGCACAAAAAAGAAAAAACTAAAAACATTAGTAGTAGTTTTACGAAAGGAAAATGAAATTTTCTTTTTCTTAGTTGATGGCCAATACTTAACACATGTTACTGATATATTGATATGAATATGTGATTGCTCGAAGTGGAGTATGATTTTTTCTTTGCAAACTCGTGAAGATGTTGTTTCAATTTATGTGATGTTCTTAATTTCTTATGATTAATGAATCATGGTAAAGTAATTGTGTTTTGATATTATACAAGTTACAGTTGAAGAAGAAATGTTTATACTGTTGTACATTTTTATAATGACTAGGATCATCCGGGTTGCCAAGTTTATGGAAAGACTGCGACCACAGATCATCACCATGAGTTGACAAAACTTGGAATAACTCCTGTAGTGAAGGGAGCTATGCTGCCTTACCAATTTCCGTATGTTATTTTCTGTGCACCACCATCAAAGAGTCCAGATTATGCTGGAGAAGTTAGGTGAGTCCATACTTGTTATTTATAGCGAACTCCATGATGATGTGAGTGTAAGATATAGAAATCAAAACTGGTACTAGGTTCAAGATTTGATATCTGATACCAAGGTATTTAAAGATATATTAGTACGAGAAAGACCAAAAACATTGAATCAAATATTTATTAATAAATTTGAAGTTAGCTTGCCCCTACTTACAATGATAGGACACAATCTATTCTTTGAAAAGGAAATATTCTAATATCTACAGTACAGTGATATACATGCTCTTGGGCTTTTACGCTATTTATACTTTATTGTTTAGACTTCAAATAGCAATTGGATTGAGCTTGGGATAGGGTGTGTAAAAGAAAGGTAAACTACAAAAGATAGGGATGCAATTCTAACTTTCTGTAAACTGTATTAGCACCTTTTGATAGGACAATTCAACATTTTGTGTGATGAGTTGCTTCTGCATCTTGTTATTTCTTCCATGGCTGAAGCAAACCAAAGTAATTCTAGGGCGTGCTTCAAATTGTTTTCATTTTAGATGTGATGACATCTGTCTGGATAATGTTAAACTTGCCTTCCAATTATTATCATTTTTCTCTATATGCTCTTGCAAATGATATAGATAGATATAAATTATTCATTCATTCATAGTTAATATTTGCGAGCTGATTCACCAGATCTATCATAAAAATAATTGATGGAAAGTTTTGTGATACCCAATCTCCAAATGTTTATTCTATGTAATATAAACCCATTCTCTTGCCTTCTAATGTTCCCTTCTAGAAAGAGAATATGCATATATGTAATGAGTGACCGTTATCTAAGTCATAGTGTACCAAATGAATACCGTATTGTAAAGGTTTTTGAGCTTGAATAGGCCAAGACAACCACAAAACTATCCAAATTGACTGAAACCGTATTTGTAGAAGGTCCAAATTCCAAATACAAATATGACAAATTGTACTAGATATTGAGAAGGAGGATTTGAGGTATCTTTAATGGAATTTCATATTGTTCCGAAATGATGCATGAAGATTGAAGAAAATGAAACATTTTAAACATTATACAGAAAATAGGAGGGAATACATTGGGTGAAAACTACACACAATTAGATTCTCAAAAAGAGATTAAAAGGCCTTTTTCAAATAAAACAACTTATAAGGTATATATTACCATAAAAATTGACCATCCCACTTTTCAAAGGTCCGATTTGGAAAAAAAAAATCCTAAGATGTTATGTTTATATGCAGATTGCTAGTTTGAGAATTATGTCTGTTGGGATGATTTGTAATCTACTTCCTCCATCCCACTTATTTTGCTATGTTTTCATTCCAAAAGTTCCTACCCATTTTGCGAAATTTCGTTGGCCCATTATATAACATTCTCTCTCTTCCTCTAATCCACAAAGTCTAGCTGTTTTCTTTTTATCCAATTTTTTATCCACTTGTTTTCTTTGCCTTTTTCTCCTAGTTAATTTCATGATACTTTGATTTTCTTTCCAAATATTCCCATAAATAGGTTTTATGAGAAAATCCAAAGATGGTAGAGTTAAGGTTTATGTTTTGGGCGAAAAAGTTGAAACTCATGATATTTGAAATGGTGAGTCGCATAAATAGGCGTACAACAGCCATAAAGCTTCGAAATTAACGTTTGTTAATGTTTTTATATGCAAAAAGGTCATGGTGGAACAATTTGGTAAAACCTCAGGATTACCGCATGAATTTTTAAAAGTTTTGGTCACCACGTGGAAAACCCAAAACCTCAGGGTTACCACGTGGAGTATTCTTTAAATTTGGGACATCTCATCAGTGTTACTCCTCTCCAATGCCATTATCCAATCAAAAACTTTATCTTATGGTACTCTACTCACACTCTGAACCTACTACTTTAGATTGATGTATAATTGAAATCTCAATTATAAAAAAATCTGATCCATCTCCTTTCACGTGTTGGGTTGGTGGCCTTCCAAAATATAAATACCCAATTCCCAATTGCCATCTGCATATTAGGCATATATCTTAGTATTATGCGGATATTAAAGAGATATAAGTAAGAAACAATTAGATAATATACCTTTGACATGAAACCTTATTTAACGCACTGCTTTTAGAAAACTCAATGAACTTCCTCAAGGTAGTTCCTAATATCTAACCTATTAAAAATTTGTCCCTTTGACAATTTTATCTTTGTTTATTATACTAATACTTTTGCTAAGGTAAATAACTTATAACTTTTAGTACATGAACATTATTACTCATATTAACTATTTTCATGGTATGACAATCAGAGAAGCAACCTCAAGCTGGAATGGTCAAGGATCCTTCGTTTTCACTTCAAGCTCTGCACTAGTTGACTGTTCTGACAATGGGAGTTGTGATGAGGTGTTTAACCCCTGTCTTACATTGTTGCCATCATCATATGTTTTTCTGATTCGATAGCAATATCGTACGAAGTTTATATCTGATTAATTTCATTTATGAAAGTACATATACATTAAATTTAAGTATTAGTCCCGAATTATGTACTTATACATTAGGATATTGTCATTTTTCTCATAGTTCATTTATTGATAGTCAAATAACATTGTTGTGCCAAATACCAATTAATCTAGTGTGGAGGGTGAATTTGATCACCTTATTACTAACACTATGTCATACACATTAGAGGAGAGTAGTGGGTATTGGGTTGTGATCATGGAATAAAAACTCCCCCGTTACGTTACATAACGCCCGTTATATAACCTGTTTGAAAGTTGCCGCGACGTTAAATCCCGTTATATAACGGTTCACGAAATTTCACGGTCAAAACGCCGCGTTGACCGTTATATAACGTGTAACGCCCGTTATTTTACCGTTATAACGCTATTTCACCATTACAACGTTATTTGTCTTCCCGCTAAAATTTTATTAATACCCATTAACTTTATTTATTATGATTACTAAATTTATAGTTATTCATTATTTTAGTTTATAAACAAAATAATTAACTAATAACTAATAAGTTAACTAATTATACACTAATAAAAGAATCAAATTCGCAATTATAATAGCTAGTTGCATATTATTGCATAATAATAGTAGTTCAACAACATAAATGCATTTATAAGTTCATAACCCCTTATGTGATTTTTTTTCCAAAAATCACACCGCATCGGCCGCGATTCGCGTTATTTATCCGTTATAGCCGCTTTCCGCGATACCGCGACCGTTTCCGCAAACGCATCCGCGACCGTGATTTTTTTCCATGGTTGTGATTATGTTATATATCACATCTATGAGAGAAAACAAACCGATTTATGTGCTAAAGATTTAATCAGAAACAAACACATAAATTTCGAGTACTACTCAACTGCTTGACGAAATTTAGTTTTTATCTATCTAGAAATTTCCGCCTCTACAATATACATTATTCCTATCTATAAGAGAATCCTAAACACATGAAGCAAACAGTCTCAACAAATTCCTTATTTTTACTAGCTCATTGTAACTGAAAATTCTAATCAATTTTAACAGTATTTGCTGAGATGGCATTATTGTTTGTGTCTGTTATCTTTTCCTTCCTGATCTGTTTGTTGCCTCCTTTTATAGGTTTACATGAAAATTCTAATCACAACACTTGGCTCACCCTTGTTAGTTGGCATGAAAATAGCCTATGTCTGAAGAATGACCTTGTCGAGCTATAGAAAATGTCTTCATTATCTTCACGTAGTTTTCCCATGTAGCTTTTGATTCTGGTAAGCCTTCCCATAACATATCTAGTGGCTTAACCAAGCTTTCCAAGTTTACATATAGTAGTGGAGGGAAATCATATGCTGTCTTTGCTCCTTCTGCCTTCCTTAACCGAGATACATGAAAAAACGGATGAATGTAGCTAGTAGTAGGATGGTCTAGTTTATAAGCAACCTTTCACATACACTGTACTATCATGTAGAGCCCATAAAATCTAGGGGCAAACTTCTCATTAGGCCTTGATGAAGGCCACTGCTCTTCTATTTTTATTAGCATAGTGCCTTCGTAGTATTAAATTATAGTTCATGCAAAATTTTATCTAGCTCTTGTAGCATCTATTATAAGCTGCCAATTGAAGTTTATTGTTGCCCTATTTTTATTATATGAGGAGGGGTCTACCATAAAATGTTGGAAAGGGTGTCGTTTTTATAGAAGTATATGGAGAAGTGTTGTGATTGACTTTAGCCCATTGAACCTATCTTGCCCAATCGTTTGGACGCAGCAGTGTAGGTAACTTTCTTGAGATTTATTGATCACCTTATACTGCCCATTGATTTGCCGGTTGAAGGTAGTATTCATCAACAAATTTGTCTTTATTATCTGAATATCTCACGCCAGAATGAACTCATAAACACTTCTATATCAGAAATGATACTACTGGGAAACCCATGTAATCACACTATTTCTTTCACAACGAGAGTATCAATAGAATTAGCTGTGAATGAATGTTGAACATACATGAAGTGGGGAAGAGGAGAAGAGTGTTGGAGAAGACTTATCTGGTGAAGGTTCTAGTGAAAACCAAAGAGAAGGGATACCAAGAATGGGGTAAGTCTCAAGGAAGTAGTAACAAGAAATGTTACTATTGCAAGAAGAAGGGATAAATTCAAATAATATGTAAAGAGATAAGTAAGACCTCAAGTGGATGGGGAGTTTGAAAGATTGTAGAAGAAGGGATGTTGAGGCCAAGGGGGAGGTCGCTCTAGGCTTTGTTGAGGATGGTTATGGTTATGGTTATAGAGCACTTCTTGTGAATTGTGGAGTGACTTATGAGTAGGAGTGAGTGATTAACTCTGATTGCTTATTCCACATTTGTGAGAAGGAGCTTAGTATGTGTGATGGAGACCTTATCACATTATTGAATAATGATAGGGTGAAGGTGGAAGGTGTGTAGAGGTTGTTGTTGTGACACATGATAGTGTCAAGAAGAGACTTACACTATGTTTGGATAGCAAATTAGGAGAGAAAAGAAAGGAAGGGAAGGGGAAGGAAAAGAAGGGAAAGGAAAGGAAGGGATAAGCAGGGAAAGTGTATATTGTTTGTTTAGAAGGAAAGGGAAGGGAAAAGGAAGGAAAATGTTTTCAATCCAAATCTTTCCTCTTTAGGAGAGATTGTCTTCTTAACAAAATTTGCCCAAGTTTTCCTTCCAAATCCCTCCACTCCAAATCCCTTCCCTCCTAATTTGTTATCCAAACAAGGGATATCTCCTCCCTCCAAATCCCTTCCTTTCCTTTCTCTCCATTTCCTTTAATCCAAACACACCCTTAAAGAGGTAAGGTACGTGCCTAAGTTTGAGAGGAACTTCATTTCACTGTGTAGGTTAGAGGCTAAGGGATGTTCTTTCAAGGCTAGTGGTGGTCTATGAAAGTCATTATAGAGAGCATGGTGCTCAACTGCTCATGAAGGGGAGGAGTGAGAGCGACTTGTATGTCCTACGAGTTGGTGGTAGTAGTCTAATGATGTTTGAGTCACCCACGGAGGTTACATTTGTTGATGATGGGAGATTTGGTCTTGAGGGGAAGATTGTTGTGCCAAGTACCATAACACATAGTGTGGAAGGTGAATTTGATCATCTTATTTCTCACACTATGGCATACACATTAGAGGAGAGTAGTGTGTGTGCATTAGGGTCTGATTACATAAGCTTTGGATCATTTATATAATGTGAAGAAAATGGTGCCTACGGGGTGTCTTAAACGAGGTACACAATGCAGGCAGTGCTCATTCGAGCAGCTGGGTGCAGGGCTAATATTGAGTTTTCTGTTATTTGCTGAAAACTTGATCACGTATACACTATTGCTAGGGATATTCTAATGATTTAGTGGGCCATATAAAGACCTTAAATCTGTTTTAAAATGGCTGTGAAGGCTATCACATAAAGACCCTAATTCTGTTTTGAAAGTGTTTGTTCAAGCCTTGTAAGGGTTATTTTGTTATTATAATGTTGAATCATTACTGGAATACATTTCTATTTGAGGGTATGTGTCCCAGACATCATTAAATAATTGTGTTCTTGCTTGAGTGTTTCTTTTAAAAACAATCATTGTTGTTGCTAGAGACTTGACAAGAATCTGTTGAAATTATTAACTTTTCAATGCCGTACAAGTTAATTAATAGCAAATTATGGTTAAGGTTATTGAGAATATCAAGGAAATCTTACCTTGCGACAGTGGAGGCAATATACTCCTAAATGTCCCAACTGCTCTGCAAATTTTAAAATTTTTGTTAGTTACAAAAGATTCTACTTTCAAACTTTTATATAGTGATACTTCCCATATGAAAGGTGACTTATGTTTTGTTCCATCAAATGCAAAGTTTGTCTATGTTCAATATTCTTTGAAGTGTTTATTTCTTCGTTGTTTTTACAGGATACTCCTGCTGTACCAATGGGTAGGAGTCCGAGGACCGATGTCCTTTTAAAAGCAGAAAATGTTGTTCTGGATCATGGTGGCTGTGTTCTTCGTTTGGCTGGACTCTATATATCCTTTTTGTCTTCTGATCTCTTTTTAGTGTCTCTCGTTATGTGTTAGGTAAGTCCAAACATATATTGTAATGGAAAAGGAATCTAAGGTACAGATAACAACCTTAACTATGTAAACAAAGCTGATAGAGGTGCTCACACTTATTGGTTGAGGCAAAAGAAGAGTGAACTTCGTCCGGATCACTTTGTCAACCTTATTCACTATGAAGTAAAACATTTTCCTCTCCTGTTTGCTAATTGATTAGACATTATATCTCTCAAAGCAACATTCCAATTTAACTCCATTTTATTTCGAACTCGTCAGATTCTGTTTCTTCTCTCCATTGATTTTTAGATTTTAGCTAAAGGTTCATGTTGCTTCTCAATCTAATAGCAGTAAATTGGATATCCATTAGATGAATTTATAATGCAGCTTTTTAACTATGTTGCTCATGCATTTGGGTATTTTTAGAAGTTATATCTACAATATCTCCATACACATGTCTTTATCTGATGCATTTTTGTGAAATAGCTTGCATTTCATCGGTTTTTTGGGTGATGTTCTCTCAGGATGCGGCATTGCTGACAAACGCAATTCTGAAGAAGAAGTTTCGTGCAAGGGTGTTCTTGGGCTGCGACAATCATCCTCTGTCAAGGTGATCTTCTTGTCATCGTTTATGTCTGACAAATTTTCCTGCCGATTCATATGTAAACCATTCTTTTTGCTTCTGCAGGCAAGAAATAATGGACCTGGTTAATAAGAGTGGAAAATTCAGCGACAAGTTTGAGGCTTTTACAGGTATTTCGATCTCAAAATCGATATTTTGTAGTTGTTGAGATTTGACTAATATTTGGCTTTCATCGTCTCAGGTACTGATGGTTCACTGGGTAAAAGAATGAACAATTCTAAATCTCGTGTAGAAATTGGTTGGGAACCAAAATACCCCAGCTTTGCTGAATTTCTCCAAGTTATGTGATTATTCAGATAATCTTTTGTATAATTTTATTGTGAACAAAAGATTATGCTATTATTGAGCAGTGTACAATGCTTTTTTTTTTCTTAGGGTAGATTTATGCGTACATGCTCGTATTGATGGTAGATATTTAAGGGGAAAATCATCATCATACAATATACTCTCTCGGTCCCTTATAATTTGCAACATTTTCTATTTTCGTCCGTCCGACTTTAATTACAGCATTTCTATTTTTGAACTATGGCCTACCACTTTCTTTTAATCTCATCCATACATTTTAACTCTCTTTTAATTTCATTCACACAATTCATTCTCTCTCTTCATTTCTTACCACTTTCTTAATTCTCACTCATTTTCTCTATGCTACTAATTCATCCGGACGGAGAGAGTACTAATTTACAAACATTTTATGCCATGTGTCATTATTACAATACATTTTACAATAAAGAGTTTAATTTATTTGAAGTGTTTGTAATTGTAAATGTATAATAATAACAATTAGTGATTTCATAAACTCTACAAATTCATACTAATATTAAGATATAAATATTAATTTAACCCACAAAGTCATGTAAGACTAATTAATGTAAGGTAATTATTTGTTAACCGTTCCCTTCATATTCCCAAATGCAATGCACTATAAAGTGAGAGTTTAGTAGAAAAGGTGACAAGTTTAAAAGATAAAATTAAGAGTAGTTTATGCAATTTTATCTTACCTTATCTTATATGTTATAAATTCCTAACAAAAGAGACATTCAAGATATCTATAGTATATAATATGCAAAGAAAGCACACATTTAGCATAGCAACATTGTATGGTACGATTGAATAATTTTCAATTACTACTACATTCTATCGTTATCAAGAACATACAATGTTATACCAACATCATTATCATCATCATACTCGTTTCTCGCTCATAGGAACTATAATTAGGGTATAGAGAGGGATGGAAGGCGGCAACTCATACCCATAAAGGAGAATGCTGCTAAAAAGCTCCTCGGCAATTTCAGTATACCCTTCCGAGTTCCGACTATAATAACTAGTCCTAACATCATAAGCTTTTTATATATTATGACTACATTTATTATAAAATTGCTAATGCTTAAGCCTTAATCGATAATTATCATGCATGCATATCTAAGAAGCGGTAAAAGGTGTTATATGAGGACTTTGCTAAATTTTGTCAAATGCCCTACATGTTATGAATTCAAACAATCTATTAAAAAACAAAAGTAAACCTCAATCTGCATAGCACGGGTATAATCCCAGTAAAAGTCTAATTATACAAATGAAGGTAAGTAGAGGTGAATTTTAAAGCGAAAATGAAGGATAAAGAATATAATGGTATGAGGAACGTGAAGGAATAAATGGTTTGTTTTGGAACCTTGCATTCAAAGGTACAAAAGTCGAAAATTTGAAATATATAAGCAAAATTATATAAAAAATTACATTATAGCCAACTTTTGAAATTATTTTTCAAGATAAGAACTTTTTTTCCTGATGGTAAGGTTTAGAGTATGTTCGCTCTTACTATTAGCGACCCATTACTTAATCTGAATCAATAAAAGTCAAGCTCAACAATTGGCCGCTCTTAGTAATAGCGACCGATTGCTGACCTGACTTTTTTTGACTCAGTTTAATAATGGGCCGATGTTACTAAGAGCGAACATGCTGCAAACCTTAGCATTGGAAAAAAAAAACTTATTTTGAAAAATAGTTTTGAAAGTTGGCTATGATGTGATTCTTTTATATAATTTTACTTAAAATGTTTCAAATTTTCACAGAATTCTATGATTGATTGATTGGTCACAGAAATTTGAACAAGCGTGCCAATAATCCACATGCCTTACAAATGATAGCTCATATCCTTTCTTGTGCTTAGAGTCCAGTGGTTTGGTTATATTCGCTATTAGTAACAGCGAACAAATAGGGCTGGTCAAAAGAAGTCAAGTTTTTTGTTTACTATTACTAACAACGAACAAAATAAAATTGGTCAAATAAATGTCAATATCAAATAATGGAGGAGAAATTTCAAAAAAAATTATATCAAGTTCGTTGTTTTAACAGCGAACTAATAGCTTCATCATTTTTATGATTCATCATCACTATCTTCTTTGACTCTACTCTTTTAAGCCTTGTTTTAAGCTTTGTATCGCCGTTAGCCATGAGATCAGGCGCTACAAGTCTGGGAAAAAAATGCTTACTTTGAGAATTTTTTTTGAAAACTTTGTTATTATTTGAATTTTTTTAAATTTTTTTATTTATTCATTTCAAAATTTTCATTGTTTTCACTTGACTATGGGATGCTCGATATAAACTTCAAGAGGTAACTTCTAATTCAAAACCATTTTGTAAATTTACTAGAAGAACAAAGTTGGAAAATTTGAACTAAATAAGCAAAACAATAAAAAAAACTAGGCAGGGGGAAACTTAATTCTCAAAATAAACATGAAATTTTCAATGTTATAGTTTGAATCTGTTCGTTTTTAGCAACAACGAACAAAAGATACTTGATAAAAAAGTCAAGCTTTTTGTTTGCTGTTACTAACAACGAGCAAAGATTTTGACTTTTTTGACCAAGTCTTTATTCACTGTTAGTACAGCGAATAGTCACGAGGCTAATTATGTAGCGAAACTAAAGACCTGGTAAAAAAAAAGTCAATGTCTTTGTTCATCGTTAGTAACAGCGAACAAAGAGTTTCATTTTTTTTTTACCAGTTCTCCTTTATTCACTGTTAGCCTGTTTCTTACAGCGAATAGATTCAAACTACGGCTTTGAATATTTCGTGCTTATTTTGGAATTAAGTTTCTTCCATGCCCAATTTAAGAATTTTTGTAAACAAATTTGCTTATTTAGTTCAAATTTTCTCAAAGTTGTAAAGTTTGAGTTCAAGGTTGGAATAAAGGAAAATTTGAAAAAAAAAGTCATTTGAACAAAAATAGTCAAAATTCAAGCTTTGGGCAAACTTTAATCACAAAATAAGCACCATTGCCTCCAAGATAGGTTTGGTATATACTCGATGTTAATAACAACGAACAAGGCAGCAGCTGAAATTAAGTCAAGTGTTTGCTCGCTTTTAGTAACAGCGAACATAGACTTTGGTAAAAAAAAACTTAACATCTTTGTTTGCTGTTACTAACAGCGAACAAAAGCAAACCTGATCAAAGCAGGTCAAATCTCTGTCCGTTGTTAGTAACATCGAACATAGGTATGACCTGCTTTTACCAGGTCAGCTTTTGTTTGTTGTTAGTACGAGTGAACAAAGACTTTACTTTTTTTTGACCCGCTTTATAAGTTCCCTGTTACTAATATCAAATACATACCGAACCCAACTTATGACTCGTAGATGCTTATTTTGGGATTACAGTTTGCCCAAAGCTTGTTTGACTATTTTTATTCAAAAGACTTATTGTTTTGCAAATTTTCGAATAAAGTGAGTTATCTGAAATGGGCCATAAACCAATTCTCATCTTTTCTCAATAATCGTGTTGGATCTTTAGCAGTATTAATAATGGTGGGATCTAGATCTGAGAAAGTTTTGGGCCAGATCAGCTTCGATCGAGTCATTTTCGTGTCGGGATCAACTTTAGATCGAGTTAGTTTTATGTAGGATCACTTCAGAATTTAAATGGGTTTGGATTGACCCAACAGGTTACCATTTTAGTTTTCATGGGTTAACTTTAAATACATTTGTGGGATTTCTTATTATCGAATTTGAAGATAGTTTATCGTTTTTTCGAAAAAATTATTTACTTTAGTGCCTAGCCAAATGATAAAATAAGAACACAATTTTGAACGATCAAATAATACTCCCTTCGAATCAGTTTAGATGTCTCATTTTCTTATTTGGCAAAACCATACCAATTGTATAATTTCCTTTTTTGTCTATCCTCTTTTTTTACCTAATTAATTACCCCCACTTTTCCAATTCCCAATATCCAACTATCACCTTTAGAATTAATTTAATCAATTAGAATACCCAACTACCACATTTTTAATGGACCCCACTCAACCCTTAAAATCCGTGAAATCCCAAATAGGACATCTAAACTTATTCGGAGGGAGTAATAAGGAAAAATTGTCGGGAATAATCCCTACTTTTAACGTTTTCCTGTGAATAACCCCTACTTTTGATTATCCATAAATAATCCGAACTTTACATATTTTTGCTCATAGCACCCCCTCCTCAAAGTAACCGAGTATAGCAGTTAAAGGTCCATTTTGTGACATGTTTTCTACCTTATAGCTGCTACATGCTACCTTCTTCTTCCTCTTTATAACCTCCATTTCTCCATTGTCAACCTAATTAACCTTAGGAGAGAGAGAGTTCAAATCAATCACAAAACGGATCTTTACCTGCTATACCCGGTCACTCTAAGGAGGGAGTGCTGTGAGCCAAAATATTGCAAAGTTCGGATTATTCATGAATAATCAAAAATATGGGTTATTCACAGAAAAACATAAAAGTAGAGATTATTCCCGACAATTTTTCCTAGTAATAATTCAACATGAAGTAATCTGAAAAAATTTAAAATGCATTATAAAATAAAAAATATGCAAATGACACAAATATAATACAATAATATAAATATTAAGAGTAGAAAAGTAAAAATTATATTAAATAAAAAAAAAGTTTATGTGTTTGTCCCCCCAAATGTAGAAGTTTTACTCCTTTTTTAACAGCTGCACAAACCGATGGGTCTGACCCGAGCCTGACCAGACCGATTCGTTTAAAACGGGTTTCTCGAGTTCGGCCATTCGTGTTCAAATCAACATCGTATGATCCTACTAATATCAAGAATATGAGTGACAAGATCATAATACGATATTACGATATTACAATCCAACAAACCGATCTACAAGATTAGTCTCAATTATAACAATTCCTATATTCTAGGTTTTACTTACATATATATAAATATGAATATTGGAACATCATTGTCTTTTATCATCAATACTAATTGACAAATTAAGACATTAAGTCAACAAAAGACGAAAATTTGAAGAAGATAAGCTTTTTAAGCAATAGCCTTCAATATATAAACTTTGGTAAAAGTTATTTCGAAAAATAAGTGCCTACAGCTCAAATCTTTAGTTTGGGAGTATGTTCGAACAAAAGATGTTTGACTTTTTTGATCACATCTTTGTTCGTATTTACTAATTGCAAATTGATGCGTTATATAAGTTGTTCTAGAATCACTTTAATTCATTTCCCCAAGGTCAAACCTTTGTTCGCAGTTAGTAACTGCAAATAAAAGTTTGACACTGTTTGATCAAGCGTTCGTTACTAGAAACAACGAACAAAATATTTGATTTTTTAACTACAGAGCTTTGTTCGCTGGTACTAACTCAGTTCTAGAAAAAAAGAGCACTTGTTTATAGAAATAAGTCTTATTATAGCTTTTTAATTAATTTTTTATTAAAAAGCTTATCCATTTTAAATTTCCACGAAAGACAAATGCCATGAAAAATGGTCATGCAATTAATAGTAAATCAAAAATAATTAGCGGCAATCACAAGCTAGTGTGTCAGAAGTTTATTATCCAAACAACAAAGTTAACCAGGGTTTAATTTACCACTACTTAAAAAATGTTAAAAAACTAAATGGGACATTTAGGCTAAATAAAAGTGAGTATTAATTACATTAAAATTATAAATAACTTATAAATAATCACTTTAAAATCATAAATATAATAATTTAAGAGTAGAAGTATAAAGTGGGCTAGTCCTAATGGATACTGAGACATTTGATGGTGTATTGGTGTATGAAAAACATAAAAGGATTAAACTTGGTGTATCTATCATTGGGGTTTTGAAATAATTTGTCAAGTTTCAACATTGCCTTGCTTTAAGTACATGAGTTGTGTACATCACTATTTTTTATTTTTTTTTGTACCTTCTACCAAAAAAAGTTAATATTGTTTTTGTTGATTTATTTGCACTATTTTTCATTATATTTACTTCACTGTTTTGGTAATACCTTTTTTTTGTTTTTGAAACAAATTGGGATCGATTGTTCAAAGGGGTGGAGAGACCGACAGAGATGTAAATCATCGTATACAGATGGGTTGGCTCAAGTGGCGAGCAGACACCGATGCTATGTGATAGGAAGTTTTCAAGTAAGTTAAAAGGAAAATTTTACCAAGTGACAATCAAACCTGCTTTATTATATGAGACTAAATGTTGGCCCGTGAAAAAAAGTTTTGAACATAAGATGGAAGTCACAGAATTGCCTATTCTGAGGTGGATGTGTGAGCACATTTTGATGGATCAAATTAGGAACCAAGTGTAGGGACAAACTAGGGGTTGCCCTATCTTTGGGAAAATGCACGAAAATAGATTAAGATGATTTGGACATATGCAGAGAAAGACTTTCGACGCCCCTGTGAGAAGAGTCGAAAACATTATAGTAGAGGGTAAGAGAAGTCGATGAAGACCTAGGAGAACTTGAGACGAGCAAATAAAAATTCACTTGCATGAGCTAAACCTCTATAAGGACCTGACTAGGGATAGGGGTAGTTAGAGACGTCTTATCCATGTTTTAGACTACTGATTTCCTTTAGGGTATCTTTTGGGGTTCTTGTTCTCTTGTTTTTCTTGTTCCTATTAAATTTTTTAATTGTATTGTTCTCTTTTAGTTTTATAATTGTTTTTACGTATTTATATTTATTTAATCTATTGCGTTTTTATCTCTAACAACGCAAGGGCTTCTCTTAATCTTTCTCGAATCGGGGGACTCCTTTTGGTCGCACTCTTCTTTATGGGTATGAGTGCCGCCGTCCTTCCCTCCCCAGACTCTGTCCATAGTTTTCAACGAGTAGGATACACTGGGTAGAATGATGATGATGATGATGATGATGATGATGATGATGATGGTACTTTTTTTTATTGGCAATCAGGTTCATCTCGTTCATTTTTGGGCCCCAGAGCAAAAAATAAAAAAGACAACTAAAATTTAAGGTGTAATGAATAATATAATACACCTTTTGTTTTTTATTATTATATTTAAGCTACTTTATAAAAATAGCACTAAGAACTCATATTACTTGGCATAAATTATATCTAAATTTAATAAAAAATAATATCACTTATATACATAAAAATAAATTTTTTGGACCCTAACAAATTCGGGAGCCCTGATAGCCCATTTTACCCTTACTAATCGACGACCATATTGGCAATGGTCCATTAATGAGAGGAGGAAGGGAGTTTGTCATATATTGTCAAATAAGGGACGGTTATTGAGGGACCATTACGAAGAAGCAAACATTAATTAATATGAAAATATCAAGACTCATAATAAATGTAAATATTGGACCATTTCTGATTTCTGTATACCAATTTTATGACCATGAATTCAGATAATAATACTAATTTCCCTTATCTTATTTCTTTTAAGCACGTTCTTCTCACCATCACCATTTTTTAATTTTATTTTATTATTTTTATTTTTATTATTTTTTTTGAGATAACCATCACCATATTTATTGTGAATCAAATTATTAAGATTTTTGATAACACTAACACTTCCGACTAACACCAAAATAGTTGGAATTTCAGTCTAATTAGAAATTTCCGACTAAAATCCAACTAAATGGTGTTAGTCGGAATTTCCGACTAAGTTTCTACTGATTTTATGTTAATTGGAATTTACGACTGACTACCTACTGAAATATAAGTTAGTCAAAACATCACCGACTACCATTTCGACTAGCAATAATCAGTCGATAAATGTAGAGTTGGCCATTTAGTTGGTACTTAGTCGGAAATTCATTCGGAAGTTTGAAATTTATAATTTACTCGCCACTATTATTTTTCATCTATAAATAACATCATATTTTACAAAACATACCATACACTGTACTATTCTTCCAAAAATATCATATTTATCTTATTATACTTAAAAAAACAAATCATCTCTTCAACAACTAGTTAGGGATGGATCGGACTCGAATCAGATTATCCACTTTCCAACTTTTCTGCTGATAAAATCACTACAACATAACATACTTTTAGCGGGATATATTTAGCTACATTTGATTTAAATGTCACAACTTAAAATATTTAGTGGTATATATAGTGGATTTGGTGAGATTTATTAGGTTATTTAACAGCATAATAAAAAATCATACTAACATTTTTCGCGATACAGGATCTAGGTGACATCATAAGTGTCACTATAGATTATAGTAACAATTACATACGTCAACAAATGCCAAATAAAGTGTTGCTTAATCACTTTATAGTGTAATTTAAAATAAAAAATGTTTTTATTACACTAAAAATATAAATCAACTACATTTGGTTTAATGTCACTAAATCCTATGTTACGAAAAGTCAATTTTGTTGTAGTGAACTCGGATTATTTTTTTAAGTCCCTCTCCACTTGCAGTCGGATTATGCATACTCCAACTTTGCTCAGACTTGAACTCTAGATACTACAACGAAGTTCAGATTTTTTTATCAAGCTTTATTCTTAAGAAAAATTACCTAGTGTAATCCCACTTATTCATGATTTTCCTTCAATAATCTCACCTATTGATTAACCGTGAATAATCCCAACTTTATGGGGTATTTACCTAGAGTAAACTTGGGTAATCCGATATATGCACACTCCAATTTCAAAAAGTTAGGTCTTTTATTAATTTCAGATTTCAATTTCAATTGCCTTCGCCATGTTTTTTTGGGATTTCTGGGTAATTCTTCTTAGCAGATAGTGCTTGAGCCTCTTCAATCATACCATAAGCAGCTAAACCTCTAAATAAACTACTATAAACAGTTGCATCAGGTTTATGATTATAGAAGATGATTTCGTGAACTTGTATAGCAACATCCAGTTTCTCATTTCTAGTTTAATGCGTGTAATTTCTAAATCATAAGGTTTATACTTGTTTACGCCAAATGTTGCCTCCTCCTCTTCTTCATTCTTCTTGATTTTTCAGATTCTAATTTTTAAGTAAAGAAGCTTTTTTTTGTTTATTTATTGCAATTTTTTTTGTTTTTATGTTAAATATGAGGATGATGATGGTAAGGAGGTAGGAAGGGAGGAATAATTTGGGAAGTAGGTTCAAGATGGAAGTTAAATCTCAACAATGAAGGAAAACTCTCTTAAGAAAACAAAGAAGTCATTGATGAGGAAGAGGAAAGTTGTTTTTGGTGAAGAAAAACTTATTCAACTGGTTAAAGGTCATTGAAACATTCACTACAAAAATTTTGCAAAGTTGCGACTAAAATTACCGACTACCTCTTTTTTAGTCGGAAATTACCGACTATTTTACCAACTACCAGCATGTAGTCGGAAATTCCGACAAACTTCCTACTGAAAGGATATGGTAGCAAGATTCCGACGGAATTGCGACCAAGTTGTTAGTCGCAAGTTCTCCGACTACCTATTTTGTCGATAGTTAGTCGCAAAAAATATAAAAAAATACAAAAACCGCAAAAACGTGTAATAAAACTCATTGTGTGCACCTCTCTCTATACTCTTAACTTTCTCTCTAAAACTCGTTAATTAGTCGAAAAGTTCCTGATTTTGTCTATAAATACCCACCCACAACGTCACTTCATTCCCGCACCTCTCTCTATACTCTTAACTTTCTCTCTAAAACTCGATATGTTTCTCTTTTGTCACTCTCTTCTTCCACCTCCTGCTTGAGTGTTGATCAAGTAGGGGATGGAGGTGGAGAGGGATTGAAAAACATAAAATTAACGGTTCCATTTATTGTAAAAAGTGGTCTAAAGGTCTTTGGCATGTTTCTCTCTTGCCTCGTTCATCCTCACTCTCCACGCTCGAGTTTCTTCACTCAAGTATGGAGGGTAGGATGAACGGGACAAATTGCGAAACATAAATTTAACGGTTCAATCGTAATAAAAAAATGGCAAAATTTGATATTAAACGTACGAACTTTACCACATTTGCTTATAAACGTTCAAACTTTTATTTATTTTTGAGAGGTTTCAACTTTGGCATGTTTCTCACTTGTCCCGTTCTTCATCGCACTCACACTCGAGTTTCTTCACCCAAGTGTGAGTGTGGGACTGGACAAATTGCGAAGCATAAATTTAACGGTTCAATCGTAATAAAAAATGGGAAATTTTGATATTAAACGTACGAACTTTGCCACATTTGCTTATAAACTTTCGGAATTTTATTTATTTTTGAGAGGTTTCAACTTTGGGGGTCATCCGGGAAAGATATCAAAATTTGATATCAAAATTCAAAGGTAACAGGTCATTTGTATCTTTGTTAATTTCACTTGAATGTTTCTAACTTGCCACGTTGATGATCCCCAAATTTTATTCTTCTTAAAAATAAAACGAAATTTTTAATGTTTTTAAGTAAATGAGACTCGCCCCAAATTTGTTTTTCACTTTGTCCCACTCTTCCCCGAACTTGTACTTGGTTAATTTCAATCGAGTACGAGTCGGGAGAAGGGTGGGATGAATTGATTAACATAAATTTAATGGTTGTATTTATTGTAAAAAAAAAATTTAATGAGCTTTTTTTTTCGTGCCATTTTGTTGTAATAATTATGAGTACTTAATCGAAATATATGTTTCTCTTACTTATTGTCTTGTATGTTTACTATAAAAATATGTTAGAAACAATTAAAATATGTTCCGCAAATCTGAGAAAATTCAGCATCGTATTATTTTACTTATATTTGCTACTGAAAAAGAATAATTTTCGATTGAAGTGGTTGTACCCCAAAGTTCGAGGCTTTAATAAAATAAACGAAAGTTCAAACCTTTAAAAACAAATAAGCTAAAGTTCGTACCTTTAAAATTAAATTTTCCTTTAAAAAAACATACTATTCTTATGTATTTAAATTCGGAGTTTGTGCTTTTTTTTTTTATGTTTTCTTTTATGGATTCAAATCGGTGGCTTTATGATGATATGTTATTCCACTTTAAATAATGCTTATGAGGACTAGAGATGGGCACGGGTCTTGGACCCAAAGGGTCTAGACCCGACCCGACCCTAATTTTGAGGGTATGGGTCCACCTTTTATTGGACCCTATGGATTCGGGTCGAATCTGGGTCCATGACCTTGGGGTCCGGGTCCGGGTCTTCACATCTCAGACCCAGATTCGACCCATGGACCCATTTACATGTGTTTTTTAAAAAATTATATATTAGGCATTATGTGCATTTAATTGCTTGATTTGAATTTTGTTATATTTTTTAACATTGCGTTATTTTGAACTTTACCGGTTCATGTAGTTTAAAATTTGGCCGTTGTATCAATAATTTAAAAATTATAGACTTGATAAATATTTCGTTATAAGAACTTGAATGTTGAAAAACTTCCTATGTTTCGCTCAATTAGTATATAGTACTTGAGGATCCTTGTTAGTCGAAAATGTTTAAATAATTTTGTGCAAATGGTCGAAAAGTGCACTTCATAATATAATTTTTAAAAAAAATTTGGAAAAAAAAATAAAATTTTGTTGGACCCAGATCCAGACCCTAGACCCTTCAGACCCTAAGGGTCTGGGTCCGGGTCCAAAATTTGTAGACCCTATGGATCCGGGTCTGGGTCTGGGTCTGGGTCCAATAAAAAAATTAGGGTCTGGATCTGGATCTTGCTGGACCCGACCCAGATCCGACCCATGCCCATCCCTAATGAGGACTTTTACCCAGAAGCTTGATACCAAAGAGGGGGAGAAGAATATTTGTAAGTTGGCTAGGGTTAGGTCCAGGCAGCGACAAGATTTAGAGGCAATAAAGTACATGAAGGATGAAGGAGGACGAGTCCTCCTGAGACAAGATGACATTAAAAACAGGTGGCGTCAGTATTTCTCGCACCTGCTCAATGAGTCTAGGGGGGCAAGGGAGGAGGATAGTCAATCTTTTGATGCCCAAAGACCACCAGATCATGGATCAACGTGTCATATGACCTCCGAGGAAGTGAAAGAAGCTCTTAAAAAGATGGGGAAATCAAAGGCAGTCGGGCCAGAAAATATCTTGATTGAAGTATGGAAGGGCTTAGGAGAAGAGGGCATTCGATGGCTTACTAACCTCTTTAATGTTACACTGAGGACTAATAGGATGCCAGAGGAATGGAGGAGCAACACACTAATACCCCTGTTCAAAAACAAAGGCGATGCGCAAATATGTGAGAACTACATAGAAATCAAACTTTTAAGCCAAACCATGAAATTGTGGGAAAGAGAGATAGAGAGGAGAATCCGAAAGGAAACTGTGATTAGAGAGAACCAATTTGGTTTTATGCCAGGAAGGTCAACCATGGAGGCAATTCATGTTTTGCTGAGACTGATGGAAAAATATAGAGAGCGGAGGAAGGACCTGCATATGCTGTTCATAAACTTGGAGAAAGCGTATGATAGCATACCTCGACGCGTCATCTGGGATAGCCTCAAGGCTAAGGGTATATCTCCAATATACATAGAGGCTTTACGGGATATGTATGACAAAGTTTCGACTGACATCCAAACATCGGCGGGGTTAACAGAGGCTTTCCCGGTTGAAGTAGGACTCCATCAGGGATCAGCTTTAAGTCCTTTTATTTTTGCGGTCATTATGGATGACATTTCTAAATCAATGACGGTACCGAAGTGCATGCTTTTTTCAGACGATATCGTGATGGTAGCAGATAAAGAGGAGGTTAGTAACAAATTGAATGAGTGGAGGGATGTTTTAGAAGGTAAAGGTCATTGGAACGTTTAGAAGTGGATGTACCCCAAAGTTCGAGGCTTTAATAAATAGACAAAAGTTCAAACCTTTAAAAGCAAATAAGTTAAAGTTCGTAACTTTAAAATTAAATTTTCCTTTAAAAAAACATACTGTTCTTATGTATTTAATTCGCAGTTTGTGTTTATTTTAATATTTTCTTTTATGGATTCAAATCGGTGGCTTTATGATGATATGTTATTCCACTTTGAATAGTGTTGAGCAATGACTTTAAATTTTACATGATGAACTTTTGATGCAATTAAATTGAGTGAGATCTTATTATGGAGTTTATTTGTAGTTTATATAAGATGGTTCATGAATTCTCAAATCGTAAAACATTCTTTTATATCTATCGCGTAGCTTTTTTAAAAGTTGACTTAGTTTTTAAGTTTGTTCAGACCTTCATTTGGATTAAAAAATGTAATCAAGTTTTATTTGTTAGTTTCTTTACATTTAGTTTTTTCTTTTTCATTTTTTTAGAGTAACAATCTATTCCTTCTTCATCAATCGAGGGTTCGGAGATTCTTGGTTGTTACATAATTTGTGATTGTATGATTATCGTTACTTTTCCTTTAATCGCCTGAAAACTAAGTATTGTCATACAGTAATGGGTATTGCGCCTAGTTGGACTTGCTCCAAACTTGACACTAATTCGCAATCTTAGTGTAATCTTTTTATTTTTTGAGACCCAATAGTTATATTTAACTTTAATATTTTTACGCCAAAGTTGACCAACTTGTTGTGAATGGGCTGATACTTTAGTGAAGAAACAACAATGAAAACAAGTGCAAAGAAACCAAGAAAAACACAGCATGCAACAATAGAGACAAACGCAAGAATATAATGAGTTATCTAATGATACCTCCCCCTCAAAACAAGTATCTTATCATTAACATAAACCACAATGCATTATACATTAATGACTCACTTTCAAACTTTAAGAACACCCTCCTAAAGCAAAGATTGAAGTTTTACTTCAATCTCTCACAAAATGCATAAACAAAAAAGAACTCTTTTGGATTAAACCCTAACTCTCAATCTTGTATATACCTCCTACACTACTCTAATAATGTATTAAGACTCCTTATATAGCCCTAAGACACTTTAGAATAACCTAGGACAAAAGGGCTTAAAGCCCATAATATCGCAACAATAAAACAGAAACCCGCATCGTCTGGACAACTACAGTCCGCTCGACCCGAGCTGGGTTTGCTCGACCTATCGAGCAGCAGGTCAGTAGCTATTGTCTTCTTGTTTTGCAAAGGTTCGACTCGAGCTCCTGGTATTCGGCTGTTCGAGCAGCCTTGTAGCCTGCTGCTGCCATGACTCATGGCTTCATTAAGCCACTCCAAATCACCACCATCAATCAACTCATTGATTGATTCAAACTTTAGCACGCCATACTCCATGCAACTTTCTGCACCACTCTAAAGTGTGCAAGACATCGCATGAGCTATGAGATGCTCAAAGTCGTCATCAACGTTGCGGGAATTGGCTCTTGATTCAATACAACTGAAGAAGACTCAACCTATACTTGATAAGACTTGAATCCTTTATACAATCATGACCCAACTTAACTGAAACCATAAGCCGTGTAGATTTTAGTTTTCGGGACCAAATGGGTCTGGGTTAGCTCTTGGCCCTATAAAAAATAATTTGTATGGGTCAATTGCATTCGAATCACTCTCGATCCCATAACCCATGCTTTAATGACACGTATTAAACATTTTTGAACCCATATTTGACCCTTTATAAATATTTCTTATTTTGAAACTAAATGGGTTTGAATCAAGAGTTAGCCTAATAAAAATAATATAATATAGGTCTAATATCTTCAAAGTGAACTTGATCTATAAACTTAAGACTAACTTACACTCGCATGCACTCTTAACTTTGGGCAAGCCCATATCCAGCAGAACCCTAAACATTTTCTAGATATATTACATTAATTTAATTTAATTTGGATTTTATATTTGTGAAATAGTAGGGTAAAGCATAAGTAGTCCATTTGGATGATGGTAAAAAAACGGAGGTAATGGCAATGAGAAACCAATGTAATTTTAGTTGAAAAATCTCTTTACTAACTTGATGGATATGCTTGTACAACTTAAATATTCTCATTTTCTTCATAAAATTCATTACAATACATACCATTGGGAGATGTGGTACTAGGTGGTAATGAAAATTTATAAAAAAAAACTTTTTAGTGATCAAAATTTCATTACCATGAGAATGATATATAAAACTTCTGATGAATTTATACACTAAATCATTCTCATTATCACCATTTAGTGCCACTAACTAAACATACTATTAAAATAATAGAGTTAAAAACTTTTAAAGAATGTCACACTTATCTTCCAAATGAAGAAGTAATCTAGAAAAATCATGTTACATATCTAGTATTTTGTGATTAAAAATAAAAATATCTAAACAAAAGATTTAAAAAATAAAAATATCCACGAAGTTCCTAGAATGAGCAATTAAAAAAATAGAATATCTAGGATATTATAGGATAAGATCCTAGAGAAAGAATTAACAAATTAAAATATCTAAGATATTTTAGATGCTTGATCACTATAAATATCAATGATGTGCACAATGAGATGTGCACCTTATGATGAGAGGTGTGAAAGAAGAATGAGACATGAGCTCGCATAAAATTATGAGTGCGAACAAGTATCCCACCCAATATTCTTGGAAAATCAGTGAAAGGTCGTATTATTTTGGGTAATTTTTCCTATATAATATGCAAAGAAAGCACACATTTAGCATAGCAACATTGTATGGTACGATTGAATATTTTTCAATTTTCACAGAAGTCTATGATTGATTGATTGGTCACAGAAATTTGAACAAGCGTGCCAATAATCCACATGCCTTACAAACGATAGCTCATATCCTTTCTTGTGCTTAGAGTCCAGTGGTTTGGTTATATTCGCTGTTAGTAACAGCGAACAAATAGGGCTGGTCAAAAGAAGTCAAGTTATTTATTCGCTATTACTAACAACGAACAAAATAAAATTGGTCAAATAAAAGTCAATATCAAATAATGGTGGAGAAATTTCAAAAAAAATTATATCAAGTTCGTTGTTTTAACAGCGAACTAATAGCTTCATCATTTTTATGATTCATCATCACTATCTTCTTTGACTCTACTCTTTTAAGCCTTGTTTTAAGCTTTGTATCGCCATTAGCCATGAGATCAGGCGCTACAGGTTTGGGAAAAAAATGCTTACTTTAAGAATTTTTTTGAAAACTTTGTTATTATTTGAATTTTTTTAATTTTTTTGTTTATTCATTTCAAAATTTTCATTGTTTTTACTTGACTATGGGATGCTCGATATAAACTTCAGGTAACTTCTAATTCAAAACCATTTTGTAAATTTACTAGAAGAACAAAGTTGGAAAATTTGAACTAAATAAGCAAAAACAATAAAAAAACTAGGCAGGGGGAAACTTAATTCTCAAAATAAACATGAAATTTTCAATGTTATAGTTTGAATCTGTTCATTTTTAGCAACAACGAACAAAATATACTTGATAAAAAAAGTCAAGCTCTTTGTTTGCTGTTACTAACAGCGAGCAAAGATTTTGACTTTTTTTGACCAAATCTTTATTCACTATTAGTACAGCGAATAGTCACGAGGCTAATTATGTAGCAGAACTAAAGACCTGGTCAAAAAAAGTCAATGTCTTTGTTCATTGTTAGTAACAGCGAACAAAGAGTTTCATTTTTTTACCAGTTCTCCTTTATTCACTATTAGCCTGTTTCTTACAGCGAATAGATTCAAACTAACGACTTTGAATATTTCGTGCTTATTTTGGAATTAAGTTTCTTCCATGCCCAATTTAAGAATTTTTGTAAACAAATTTGCTTATTTAGTTCAAATTTTCTCAAAGTTGTAGAGTTTGAGTTCAAGGTTGGAATAAAGGAAAATTTGAAAAAAACAAAGTCATTTGAACAAAAATAGTCAAAATTCAAGCTTTGGGCAAACTTTAATCACAAAATAAGCACCATTGCCTCCAAAGATAGGTTTGGTATATACTTGATGTTAATAACAACGAACAAGGCAGCAGCTGAAATTAAGTCAAGTGTTTGCTCGCTTTTAGTAATAGCGAACATAGACTTTGGTAAAAAAAAAACTCAACATCTTTGTTTGCTGTTACTAACAGCGAACAAAAGCAGACCTGATTAAAGCAGGTCAAATCTTTGTCCGTTGTTAGTAACATCGAACATAGGTATGACCCGCTTTTACCAGGTCAGCTTTTGTTTGTTGTTAGTAAGAGTGAAAAAAGACTTTACTATTTTTTGACCCGCTTTATAAGTTCCCTGTTACTAATATCAAACACATACCGAACCCAACTTATGACTCGTAGATGCTTATTTTGGGATTACAGTTTGCCCAAATCTTGGTTTTTGACTATTTTTGTTCAAAAGACTTATTGTTTTGCAAACTTTTCGAATAAAGTGAGTTATCTGAAATGGGTCATAAACCAATTCTCATCTTTCTCAATAATCGTGTTGGATCTTTAGCAGTATTAATAATGGCGGGATCTAGAACTGAGAAAGTTTTGGGCCAGATAAGCTTCGATCGAGTCATTTTCGTGTCGGGATCAACTTTAGATCGAGTTAGTTTTATGTCGGATCACTCCAGAATTTAAATGGGTTTGGATTGACCCAACAGGTTACCATGTTAGTTTTCATGGGTTAACTTTAAACACATTTGTGGGATTTCTTATTATCGAATTTGAAGATAGATTATCGTTTTTTCGAAAAAATTATTTACTTTAGTGCCTAGCCAAATCATAAAATAATAACACAATTTTGGGCGATCAAATAATGCTCCCCCCGAATCAGTTTAGATGTCTCATTTTCTTATTTGGCAAAACCATACCAATTGCCTCATTTCCTTTTTTGTCTATCCTTTTTTTTACCTAATTACCCTTACTTTTCCAATTCCCAATATCCAACTATCACCTTCAGAATTAATTTAATCAATTAAAATACCCAACTACCATATTTTTAATGGACCTCACTCAACCCTTAAAATCTGTGAAATCCCAAAATAGGACATCTAAACTTATTCGGAGGGAGTAATAAGGAAAAATTGTCGGGAATAATCCCTACTTTTAACGTTTTCCTGTGAATAACCCCTACTTTTGATTATCCATAAATAATCCGAACTAATTTCCCTTATCTTATTTCTTTTAAGCACGTTCTTCTCACCATCACCATTTTTTAATATTTATTTTATTATTTTTATTTTTATTATTTTTTTTTTGAGATAACCATCACCATATTTATTGTGAATCAAATTATTAAGATTTTTGATAACACTAACACTTCCGACTAACACCAAAATAGTTGGAATTTCAGTCTAATTAGAAATTTCCGACTAAAATCCAACTAAATGGTGTTAGTCGGAATTTCCGACTAAGTTTCTACTGATTTTATGTTAATTGGAATTTACGACTAACTACCTACTGAAATATAAGTTAGTCAAAACATCACCGACTAACATTTCAACTAGCAATAATCAGTCGATAAATGTAGAGTTGGCCATTTAGTTGGTAATTAGTCGGAAATTCATTCGGAAGTTTGAAATTTATAATTTACTCGCCACTATTATTTTTCATCTATAAATAATATCATATTTTACAAAACATACCATACACTATACTATTAATTTCTTCCAAAAATATCATATTTATCTCATTATACTTAAAAAAACAAATCATCTCTTCAACAACTAGTTAGGAATGGATCGGACTCGACTCAGATTATCCACTTTCCAACTCTTCTACTAATAAAACCACTACAACATAACATACTTTTAGCGGGATATATTTAGCTACATTTGATTTAATTTAAATGTCACAACTTAAAATATTTAGTGGTATATATAGTGGATTCGGTGAGATTTGTTAGGCTATTTAACAGCATAATAAAAAGTCATATATACTAACATTTTTCGCGATATATGATCTAGGTGACATTTATCATAAGTGTCACTATAAATTATAGTAGTAATTACATATGTCAACAAATGCCAAATAAAGTGTTGCTTAATCACTTTATAGTGTAACTTAAAATAAAAACTGTTTTTATTACACTAAAAATATAAATCAACTACATTTGCTTTAATGTCCCTAATTCCTATGTTACGAAAAGTCAATTTTGTTGTAGTGAACTCGGATTATTTTTTTAAGTCCCTCTCCACTTGCACTCAGATTATGCATACTCCAACTTTGCTCAGACTCGAACTCTAGATACTGCAACGAAGTTCGGATTTTTTATCAAGCTTTATTCTTAAGAAAAATTACCTAGTGTAATCCCACTTATTCATGATTTTCCTTCAATAATCTCACCTATTGATTAACCGTGAATAATCCCAACTTTATGGGGTATTTACCTAGAGTAAACTTGGGTAATCCGACATATGCACACTCCAATTTCAAAAAGTTAGGTCTTTTATTAATTTCAGATTTCAATTTCAATTGCCTTCGCCATGTTTTTTTGGGATTTCTGGGTAATTCTTCTTAGCAGATAGTGCTTGAGCCTCTTCAATCATACCATAAGCAGCTAAACCTCTAAATAAACTAATATAAACAGTTGCATCAGGTTTATGATTGTAGAAGATGATTTCGTGAACTTGTATAGCAACATCCAGTTTCTCATTTCTAGTTTAATGCGTGTAATTTCTAAATCATAAGGTTTATACTTGTTTACACCAAATGTTGCCTCCTCCTCCTCTTCATTCTTCTTGATTTTTCAGATTCTAATTTTTATGTAAAGAAGATTTTTTTTTTTGTTTATTTATTGCAATTTTTTTTTGTTTTTATGTTAAATATGAGGATGATGATGGTAAGGAGGTAGGAAGGGAGGAATAATTTGGGAAGTAGGTTCAAGATGGAAGTTAAATCTCAACAATGAAGGAAAACTCTCTTAAGAAAACAAAGAAGTCATTGATGAGGAAGAGGAAAGTTGTTTTTGGTGAAGAAAAACTTATTCAACTGGTTAAAGGTCATTGAAACGTTCACTACAAAAATTTTGCAAAGTTGCGACTAAAATTACCGACTATCTCTTTTTAGTCGGAAATTACCGACTATTTTACCAACTACCAGCGTATAGTCGGAAATTCCGACAAAATTCCTACTGAAAGGATATGGTAGCAAGATTCCGACGGAATTGCGACCAAGTTGTTAGTCGCAAGTTCTCCGACTACCTATTTTGTCGATACTTAGTCGCAAAAGATATAAAAAAAATACAAAAACCGCAAAAATGTGTAAAACTCATTGTGTGCCGACTAGATTCCGACTAGGTTTGGTCGTTAATTAGTCGAAAAGTTCCTGATTTTGTCTATAAATACCCACCCTCAACGTCACTTCATTCCCGCACCTCTCTCTATACTCTTAACTTTCTCTCTAAAACTCGATTTGTTTCTCTTTTGTCTCTCTCTTCTTCCATCTCCTGCTTGAGTGTTGATCAAGTAGGGGATGGAGGTGGAGAGGGATTGAAAAACATAAAATTAACGGTTCCATTTATTGTAAAAAGTGGTCTAAAGGTCTTTGGCATGTTTCTCTCTTGCCCCGTTCATTCTCACTCTCCACGCTCGAGTTTCTTCACTCAAGTATGGAGGATAGGATGAACGTGACAAATTGCGAAACATAAATTTAACGGTTCAATCGTAATAAAAATGGCAAAATTTGATATTAAACGTACGAACTTTACCACATTTGCTTATAAACGTTCGAACTTTTATTTATTTTTGAGAGGTTTAATTTCAACTTTGGCATGTTTCTCACTTGCCCCGTTCTTCATCGCACTCACACTTGAGGTTCTTCACTCAAGTGTGAGTGTGGGAAGAACTGGACAAATTGCGAAGCATAAATTTAACGGTTCAATCGTAATAAAAAATGGGAAAATTTAATATTAAATGTTCGAACTTTGCCACATTTGCTTATAAACGTTCGAACCTTTATTTATTTTTGAGAGGTTTCAACTTTGGGGGTCATCCGGGAAAGATATCAAAATTTGATATCAAAATTCAAAGGTAACAGGTCATATGTATCTTTGTTAATTTCACTTGAATGTTTCTAACTTGCCCTGTTGATGATCCCCAAATTTGATTCCTCTTAAAAATAAAATGAAATTTTTAATGTTTTTAAGCAAATGAGACTCGCCCCAAATTTAATTTGTTTTTCACTTTGTCCCACTCTTCCCCGAACTCGTACTTGGTTAATTTCAATCGAGTCCAAGTCGGGAGAAGGGTGGGATGAATTGATTAACATAAAATTAATGGTTGTATTTATTGTAAAAAAAAAATTTAATGAGCTTTTTTTTCGTGCCATTTTGTTGTAATAATTATGAGTACTTAATCGAAATATATGTTTTTCTTACTTATTGTCTTGTATGTTTACTATAAAAATGTGTTGGAAACGATTAAAATATGTTCCTCAAATCTGAGAAAATTCAGCATCGTATTATTTTACTTATATTTGCTATTGAAAAAGAATAATTTTCGATTGAAGTGGTTGTACCCCAAAGTTCGAGGCTTTAATAAAATAAACGAAAGTTCAAACCTTTAAAAGCAAATAAGCTAAAGTTCGTACCTTTAAAATTTAATTTTCCTTAAAAAAAAATACTATTCTTATGTATTTAAATTCGGAGTTTGTGCTTTTTTTATGTTTTCTTTTATGGATTCAAATCGGTGGCTTTATGATGATATGTTATTCCACTTTAAATAATGCCTATGAGGACTTTTACCGGCCAGAAGCTTGATACCAAAGAGGGGGAGAAGGATATTTGTAAGTTGGCTAGGGTTAGGTCCAGGCAGCGACAAGATATAGAGGCAATGAAGTACATGAAGGATGAAGGAGGACGAGTCCTCCTGAGACAAGATGACATTAAAAACAGGTGGCGTCAGTATTTCTCGCACCTGCTCAATGAGTCTAGGGGGCCGAGGGAGGAGGATAGTCAATCTTTTGATGCCCAAAGACCACCAGATCATGGATCAACGTGTCATATGACCTCCGAGGAAGTGAAAGAAGCTCTTAAAAAGATGGGAAAATCAAAGGTAGTCGGGCCAGATAATATCTTGATTGAAGTATGGAAGGGTCTAGGATAAGAGGGCATTAAAAGGCTTACTAACCTCTTTAATGTTACACTGAGGACTAATAGGATGCCAGAGGAATGGAGGAGCAACACACTAATACCCCTGTTCAAAAACAACGGCGATGCGGAAATATGTGAGAACTACATAGAAATCAAACTTTTAAGCCACACCATGAACTTGTGGGAAAGAGAGATAGAGAGGAGAATCCGAAAGGAAACAGTGATTAGAGAGAACCAATTTGGTTTTATGCCAGGAAGGTCAACCATGGAGGCAATTCATGTTTTCCTGAGTCTGATGGAAAAATATAGAGAGCAGAGGAAGGACCTGCATATGGTGTTCATAAACTTGGAGAAAGCTTATGATAGCATACCTCGACACGTCATCTGGGATAGCCTCAAGGCTAAGGGTATATCTCAAATATACATAGAGGCTTTACAGGATATGTATGACAAAGTTTCGACTGACATCCAAACACCGGTGGGGTTAACAGAGGCTTTCCCGGTTGAAGTATGACTCCATTAGGGATCAGCTCTAAGTCTTTTTATTTTTGCGGTCATTATGGATGAGATTTCTAAATCAACCTGGGAGACGGTACCGCGGTGCATGCTTTTTTCAGACGATATCGTGCTGGTAGCAGATAAAGAGGAGATTAGTAATAAATTGAATGAGTGGAGGGATGCTTTAGAAGGTAAAGGTCATTGGAACGTTTAGAAGTGGATGTACCCCAAAGTTCGAGGCTTTAATAAATAGACGAAAGTTCAAACCTTTAAAAGCAAATAAGTTAAAGTTCGTAACTTTAAAATTAAATTTTCCTTTAAAAAAACATACTGTTCTTATGTATTTAAATTCGGAGTTTGTGTTTTTTTTAATGTTTTCTTTTATGGATTCAAATCGGTGGCTTTATGATGATATGTTATTCCACTTTGAATAATGTTGAGCAATGACTTTAAATTTTACATGATGAACTTTTGATGCAATTAAATTGAGTGAAATCTTATTATGGAGTTTATTTGTAGTTTAAATAAGATGGTTCATGAATTTTCAAATCCTAAAACATTCTTTTATATGCATCGCGTAGCTTTTTTAAAAGTTGACTTAGTTTTTAAGTTTGTTCAGACCTTTATTTGGATTAAAAAATGTAATCAAGTTTTATTTGTTAGTTTCTTTACATTTAGTTTTTCCTTTTTTTTTTTAGAGTAACAATCTATTCCTTCTTCATCAATCGAGGGTTCGGAGATTCTTGGTTGTTACATAATTTTGTGATTGTATGATTTTCGTTACTTTTCCTTTAATCGCCTGAAAACTAAGTTTTGTCATACAGTAATGGGTATTGTGCCTAGTTGGACTTGCTCCAAACTTGACACTAATTCGCAATCTTAGTGTAATGTTTTATTTTTTGAGACCCAATAGTTATATTTAACTTTAATATTTTTACGCCAAAGTTGACCAACTTGTTGTGAATGGACTAATACTTTAGTGAAGAAACAACAATGAAAACAAGTGCAAAGAAACCAAGAAAAACAGAGCATGCAACAATAGAGACAAACGCAAGAATATAATGAGGTATCTAATGATACCTCCCCTCAAAACAAGTATCTTCTCACTAACATAAACCACAATGCATTATACATTAATGACTCACTTTCAAGCTTTACTTCAATCTCTCACAAAATGCATAAACAAAAAAGAAGAACTCTTTTGGATTAAACCCTAACTCTCAATCTTGTATATACCTCCTACACTACTCTAATAATGTATTAAGACTCCTTATATAGCCCTAAGACATTTTAGAATAACCTAGGACAAAAGGGCTTAAATCCCATAATACCGCAACAATAAAACAGAAACCCGCATCATCTGGACAGCTGCAGTCCGCTTGACCCGAGCTGGGTTTGCTCGACCTGTCGAGCAGCAGGTCAGTAGCTATTGTCTTCTTGTTGTGCAAAGGTTCTACTCGAGCTCCTGGTATTCGGCTGTTCGAGCAGCCTTGTAGCCTGCTGCTGCCATGACTATTGGCTTCATTAAGCCACTCCAAATCACCACCATCAATCACCTCATTGATTGATCCAAACTTTAGCACGTCATACTCCATGCCACTTTTTGCACCACTTTAAAGTGTGCAAGACATCGCATGAGCTATGAGATGTTCAAAGTCGTCATCGACGTTGCGGGAATTGGCTCTTGATTCAATACAACTGAAGAAGACTCAACCTATACTTGATAAGACTTGAATCCTTTATACAATCATGACCCAACTTAACTGAAATCATAAGCCGTGTAGATTTTAGTTTTCGAGACCAAATGGGTCTGGGTTAGTTCTTGGCCCTATAAAAAATAATTTGTAAGGGTCAATTGCATTCGAATCACTCTCGATCCCATAACCCATGCTTTAATGACACGTATTAAACATTTTTGAACCCATATTTGACCCTTTATAAATATTTCTTATTTTGAAACTAAATGGGTTTGAATCAAGAGTTAGCCTAATAAAAATAATATCTTCAAAGTGAACTTGATCTATAAACTTAAGACTAACTTACACTCGCATGCACTCTTAACTTTGGGCAAGCCCATATCCAGCAAAACCTTAAACATTTTCTAGATATATTACATTAATTTAATTTGGATTTTATATTTGTAAAATAGTAGGGTAAAGCATAAGTAGTCCATTTGGATGATGGTAAAAAAACGGGGGTAATGGCAATGAGAAACCAATGTAATTTTAGTTGAAAAATCTCTTGACTATCTTGATGGATATGCTTGTACAACTTGAATATTCTCATTTTCTTTACAAAATTCATTACAATACATACCATTGGGAGATGTGGTATTAGGTGGTAATGGAAAAACTTATAAACAAAAAAACTTTTCAGTGATCAAAGTTTCATTACCATGAGAATGATATATGAAACTTCTGATGAATTTTTTACACTAAATCATTCTCATTATCACAATTTAGTACCACTAACTAAACATACCATTAAAATAATAGAGTTAAAAACTTTTAAAGATTGTCACACTTATCTTCCAAATGCAGAAGTAATATCTAGTATTTTGTGATTAAAAATAAAAATATATAAACTAAAGAATTAAAAAATAAAAATATCCAAGAAGTTCCCGGAATGAGCAATTAAAAAAATAAAATATCTAGGATATTATAGGAGAAGATCCTAGAGAAAGAATTAAAAAATTAAAATATCTAAGATATTTTAGATGCTTGATCACTATAAATACCAATGATGTGCACAATGAAATGTGCACCTTATGATGAGAGGTGTGTAAGAAGAATGAGACATGAGCTCGCATAAAATTATGAGTGTATAGGTGTGGAACAAGTATTCCACCCAATATTCTTGTACAAATTATGATGTAATCAAATAATAATATTCAGTTAATGTAATACAATATTTATTTAGATCCAACTACAAATTCTGCATGCGCCCAAAACTTCTGTCACCAAACACTCCCCGTATCCATATGCTATTAACTAGACATCACTTTCTAATGAGCTAATAAGAAACATTCTTTTCCCACCAAACTTTTTTTTTTCTTTCTCTTAAACCAAAGACTTATTTTTGACTGTATATAGAAATAATATAATTGAGAGTTATATCTAAATAAAATTTCTATCTCAAATGTAAGAAGACTTTAGAAATCAAAAGGATAAAAGATTTTTTTTTTGATGCGAGCACAAGAAACAATTATGATGAGGATTATATGGAGGCCTTAAGGCTTTTGTATATAGCAGTAAACATTGAAAAATATTGACTTGCATCTTTAAGCTTCAAGCCAGGGTCGGTTATTAGGGTATCCCGGATAGTCGACCGCCTAAGGCCCCAGAAAGCCCCAGAAATAAGGGCCTCAAATATTAAATAGTGCTATTCAGATCCGGTTCTGAGCAGCACTTTTTAAGTAATTTGTTTGTAAACCTTTTTTATATTTGAATTTATAGCATGTTACATTATATTTTGTCTTGAATTATGTTTCTTGAAATTGACATTTTCTATCTATTAATATAATAAAGAATCCTATTTTATAAGACATCAAAAATAAATAGGGCCTTAAAAATCTTTACTTCACCCCTGCTTCAAGCATCTATATTTATATACTCTTAGGCACAAACTCTCTTATTTTTCTGAATATATTAATATCCTAGTCAAGGCATTCAAATAAAATTCTCTTTTTATACATTTTGAAAGAGAAGGTCTAGGACCCAACAATGGTAGAAAACAAAATGTGGAAGATGAGTAAAAACAGAGCAATAATCAAGAGAAACAACAACCAACAACAAAGTGATTATGAGGTATCTAATGATACCTCCCCCTCAAAAGATGATTACTTTCATTTATATAATCAACATTACATCAATGACTAACGAAACACACTTGAGAACAACATCTCAAGATAGTGAATCCATTCAACAATGGATATCACCCCTAAACTAACACAAAGAAGAAGAAGACTCTTTTGGTTCTCAAACCCTAGCTTAATTTCTCTCTTGTGTAGTCTCTCCACTTACATCTAGTTATGTTCTAAGCCCTCTTATATAGCCTATCAACATATTAAAAGCCCTAACACCAAATGGCTTTAAGGCCCACAAAAACGCAACTCAAAACAGAAAGTCGAAATCCTGGCAACGAGAACCCGCTCGATCCGAGGACACACGCTCGACCTAGTCAGAGCATCATTCTTCATGACTTTAAAAAGAGGTCATTTTATCATTTTACATTTTTTCTCTCACTTAAAAGTTCATCTTTCAACGTAATTTTATTAAGGAAAATTATCATTGGTGCCCCTGAGGTATGCGTTTTTATCAATGGTGTATAAACTTATTTTTTTATTCCAATGGCACCCCTGAGGTTTAGTGGTAATTACAACCGTGACCTTTTTAAGTATTTTCCGTTAAAATTCCGTTAAGTTGTTGAAATTAATCTAACTAGGGATAATTTCTTCTTCTTTTCCTTGTTCACTCCTTCCATGGCTATCTTCCATGGTTGTCATTTTTTCAAAGCTCAACAATGGCAGATCAAAACTCATAATTTTTATACTTGGAGAATTTTTTTGAATTTTCTTAACAAAAAAAAGAGGTAAAATAGCAATTAAAAATAAGAATTTCTGAAAATGTATGAAAAATATCAATATTGGTCTCATTTTATAGATCTCGAAAAAATATGACCGTTGGTAATTTTTATTTTTATTTTAAAATTAATTTAATTGAGAAAATAGTCGTTTAAAAAAAATAAACGGCTATATTTTATGAGACAATCACAAACAGCCACATACCAATTGAAATATGGGAGCAGTGCATGCGTCAGAGCACTTTCTTCCCATTTGAAGTGCCCAATCAGATTGCGACACGTGGTAAAAGTGATGAAAAAAATTGCACAGTGAAGCTTCGTTGTGCTGGGTCATTGTATGACCGTTTGAAGCGGTTTTTTGGTCAACCAACCTATTTTGGGTCATTGTTAACAAGACAATTCTAAAGTTTGTCCTCATAAACTTTAGAAAGAGTCATTGTTAACAATGCTCTCAAGCAAACATCCAGGGGCTTCTGTTTTCTGCTACACTTTAGCTCGACTCGAGCCACATAGCTTGACAGGTCGAGCGCCCATCAGAGGCTGCTGCTGGCATTACTAAGCATGATCATTGATCATGCAACACTCTCCTATGCCAAGATCAATCCACTTTACCCCTTTGTTCTTCGTCGCATCCTCATCACGACACCCAGAAGACCCTCCATTCAAGGGTGATTTGAAGCTTGCTCTAACACATCTATAGATCTTTTTTGCAAAATATATAATCAATCAAAGGATTTATTTTAGGAAAAATTGATATTAATAATCCGGTCTTTTGTTTATCCACTATGAATAATCCAACCGTTTGCCCTTAGTTCGCCGTGAATAATCTAACCTTTATTTTAGTTTGCTAGCAACATACCCTATTATTACCCATTATTAGTAATACGGTATGTTGTGGGCAAATTTATCACAAAGGTTAGATTATTAGAACATAATCAAAAGTTGGGATTATTCATAGCGAATGAACGAAAGATTGGATTATTAATGTCAATTTTTTCCTTTATTTTATCACATTAAAATTGACAAGATAATTACTTAAGTAAAATACTAGATACAACACGTACAATGCAAGAGTTTATTAAATTTTCTTAAATATTTATTGTATAAACTAAGTATTATTAAATTTTCTTAAATATTTGTATAAACTAAGTATTTGATATTATTTAATAAAAAAATTGAAATGATATTTTATAAATAATTGGAAAAAAATAAACAAATGATTTTCGAACATATAAAATATGAAAAAAATAATTAATATGGCTAATATTATAGTCATAATTAGTAAGTTGTAAAGTCAAAGGTGTTAATATAACTCATAATAAGAATGATATCATCATTGAGTTTTAGAGGAAAATTTTAACTTAAAATTAAGACAGGTAAGCAAATTTAAAAACTGATCGATGTTTTCATTAGTATTTTATTTTTAGTAATAATTATAGCATAATATATCAATCAATTAAGCTAATCAATAAGGTTTAACTAAAAAAAAAAAAGCTAATCAATAAGGATCTCATAATCTTACCATATTAAAAAGTTCACACGCTTTCTTGGAGATTTCAAAGAGATGAAATATCTTTTCTCCAAAATACAAAGTCTAAGGTAGACCTGGTCCACACTAATTTTTGGGTGGACCAAGTTTTCACTCCTACTCTCTACTCTACTTCTAATCTCTCACTCCCTTATTCTACTTCCAAATTTTTTAAAAATAGAAAAAATAATTTAATTCAATTTTTTAAATTTTTAATTTGAATAAAATTTTTGTAAAAAAAATTTTTTTGAAAGATTTTATTTAAATTTTTCAATTTCTAAAATTTTTAATTTTCACATTAATTTTAAAAATTTAATTTTTTTTATTTCTTAAATTTTTTATAAATTTTAAATTTTTTAATTTAAATTTTTTTTATTTTTAAAAAAATTAATTTTTTTTTAGTTTTTTTATTTATTTTTACTAATTTATTTTATAAATTTTACATTTTTATTTTAACTTTTTAAATTTTTATTTATTTTTTAAAATTTTTTTTAAGTATAAGAGTGAAATAAACGAAGTGTGAAAGTATAAGAGTGGAATGAAATAGAGTAGAAGTGTAGAGTGAAGTGAAGTGAATTGTAGTGGAGAGAAGTAAAGTGGGATGTGAAACATGGTCCACACTAATATTAGTGTGGACCAGGTCCACACAAGTCCTTCTCGAGAAGTAAAGTGGGGTGTGAAACATGGTCCACACTAATATTAGTGTGGACCAGGTCCACACAAGTCCTTCTCTCTCCATATATAAGAGATATACTTACCAAAAATGCTCTAATGAGTTAATAGATAATTAAAAAGTAAAGATCATAAAGGCGTTTAAGAAAATCAAAGATATTCCAAGTATATTTCAATATATCGAGCAAGATTGACTAACTCAACAAAGGCAAATTTTTATCAATAAATATTACTAAAACACCACACTGCTGATAACACTAATTAATATTGCTTATGTGTCACAATTTCAACAATAATTTTCTCTTTAAAACTCAACGATGATGTCATTGTTATTGTGACTAATGTTAAATTTATATCTTTGACTTTATTACTTATTAACTATAACTATCTTTAGTTTATTGGATATTTTAAGATGATTAAAAGATGATATACTTTTATAAGAATTTTTTTATTTATACTATTGATTACTTAAATGCAATGCTTGATTCAAATACCCCCCCCCCCCCCCCCCCACTCAAATTAATTGTTCACTTTTCTTTTTGGGTCAATTTACCCTATTTGTCTACTTTTCTTTTTTGGCAAAGATTTTTTTACCTAAATGTCCTATGTTCACACAAGTAAAGACTATAATAACCCCATTTATATTATTCAAACTTGTGTCCAATTATTATAATCACTTAAAATACCCCAACTGCCATTTTCTTAAAATCTTTGTCCAACCCAAAGTGGACAATTAATTTGAGTTGGATGGAGAAGTATAATTTAAGTTGTGACTATCTTTATGCAAGTCACTCCTATTTTTATGACAAACAAATTAATTTTCGTATTGAAACTTCTATTAAGTAATTTTACATATTTTATGTTAAATTTGATCATAATTTTGTATCTACTTTATGTATGAACTATTTGCCTTTTTATTCAAGATAAAAAATAGAGGTATAAATATAATTATATTAAATATATAATTAAATTTTTTGTCTTTTGTTGCAATTAATTTGTCATGAACTAAATTTTCGCGATCATCTACGTGCACAATGCAAAGTATGATACAAATCATACAATATATGTAATGTATATGCCCAGTCACCTACCTTGGGCTTCCTCTGGGGGAGAATATGAATAGATCTTCTGCGTGGAAATCGGTGATATCAAAATTGAGAGTAAACTGGCGACTTGGAAGACAAAGTTATTATCAAGAGTTGGTTGACTCACCTTGATCAAGAGTGTCCTAAACAGTCTACCGATATATTTCATGAGCATGTTTAAGATGCCTAAGGCTGTGGCAAAACAAATAGTTAAGCTACAAAGAAGATTCTTTTGGGGTGTATCCGCTAATGACCATCTATTGCCTCCACCGATCATTTCCATTGAGCTACCAAAGAAGTTGGGTGGACTAGGGGTAGGAAATATATTGCACAAGAATCTCGTTCTCCTATTCAAATGGTGGTGGAGATTCTCGGGGGCAGATAATATGCTATGGAAACGGATCCTAATTTCCATCTACAATATCAAGGGCTTGAAGGCTTCATTTGAATCCTTTGGTAGCATTATAAGCGGCATGTGGATTCAGTTGATGTCCAATGATACGGATACGAAGCAGATTAGAGAAATTGTCGAGGATGGCTTATAGATTGTGGTGGGTGATGGGAGGACTACTCGGTTTTGGCATGACAAATGGTCCCCCTTAGGACCATTGAGAAGAGCCTTCCCCCGGTTGTTTTCAGCCTCTGTCCAAGGTGATGCGACAATTGATCAGATGGGATTGTGGGTGGGAAATGAATGGATATGGCAGCTCCAGTGGAGGAGGAGATTATATGAGTGGGAAATTCAGGATCTTGAAAGACTGAACCTCAATATTGAACAGATTAGGCCAAATCGCGACATGAAAGATGGGGTCAGGTGGAAAGATGTGGACTGTCAGCACTTTCCAATCAAATTAGTTGTGGACAAATTATATGAGACAATCCCCCCTACTCTCCCCCAGGCTGTTACTTCTTATATATGGAGTATCAAGGTTCTCCCTAGAGTCCACCTTACTATTTGATTGGCCTATCTTGAGAAGCTGAAAACTGGTGATATGCTTATGGCTAGAGGGCTAATCGAACCTAGACAGGCCTTATGCCCCTTTTGCAATGCAAAAGTGAAGACTAACTCTCATGTCCTATTCACTTGTTATTTCTCTTAGAGGTTGTGGATGATGGTCCTACAATGGTGGAAGATTTCAGGTGTCCTCCCAAATAGGTGTATCCCGTTTGTAGTGGCTTGGAAGGCCTTGGCTCCTCGAAGGGTCAGAGGCAAAGTATGGAGTCTTATCTTGGGTTGTGTCCTATGGTCTATTCTGTTTGAACGTAACAAGATCAAGTTTCAGAACGGAACACCTGATATTGACTACCTGTTTTATACTTTGAACATCAGGGTGGGCATATGGGCTAAAGAGCTTCTTGATCTAGAAATTGCCCCTCCACATTAGTGACGGATATATAGGTAGGCCTGTGGTTGAGTATATGACTTTTGTATCTAGTAGTTGAAAGGGATAACTACTGTCTTTGGTGTAGTTTAGGTTGTTTGGCTAGTGCAGGTGTGTAAATGTTAGCCCCCATGGTGTGTAAGGTGGACCCCGCCCCTGATGATTTGCTGCTAGTATAGGCGTGTAGGTATTAGCCCCCTGGTGTGTAAGGTGGATCCCGCCCCCAATCGTTTCCATTGCAAAGCCCACCCCTATGCGCTGTTCTGGGTGGCCTGATACTTGGTCCCTAAATTCAATGGCTTTTTCCCCTCGCGGGGTTTATTATGCCGGAGGTTCTAGGGCTCCCAAGTATCAGTGAGATGTATGTTTTTCAGTTATATATAATTCCTAATTTTCAAAAAAAATATGTTATGTATACAACTATTCAAAGCGAAATGACATATAACTATAATGTAAAATTCATTTCTTAAAATTTAATTTTTTTGATGATACAAATATGTCGAAAAATTTAATAAACTTGTGTATTGCACGGGCATTATTTAGTTAGTCTCAATATATGTTTAAAATAAATGAACTAAATAAAATGTCCAAAGCTATATAAAACATGTCAGTCCAAACAATAATAAAGCATTGCAATAGAGATAGTTTATAATTCTAACATAGTACTTTAACAAAAATAAATATTTTATGTCATGTTTGGGAATAAAAATTTCATTTGAAAAAATTAGATTTGGCTCAAATTTATTGTTTGTCAAATAAAAAATTTTCAAATTTAGATTTTGATCAAATTCCACAATTATTTTTAATAAAATACTTTCTTACAAAAATGACCAATTTATCGATTTTTAAGGCGACAACAAAAAAAATTCACTTAAAATACAAAAAGCGATTATAAATATGGTGGGTTTCAACTTAAAACAAAAAAAATAAAATACACTACATACAACACGTTAGCCCCATTGAAATCATACTCAATATCTATAACTACTACTAAAATAAAACACACTGACATAATCACTAATTAATAGTGCTTATGTGTCACAACCTCACCAAAAAAAAATTCCCTCCAAAATTCAATGATGACATCATCATAATTAATATATTTGACTTAATTGCTTTCTAACTATGACTATAATGTTATTCATATTGATGTTATAAAGTCACATTATTTCAAAAAAAAAAATGTTATAAAGTCACATCATTCATTTAATGTATTAGAGATATATAAATTTAATTTTATTTTTCTCAATTATTTATAAAATCTTATCAATTTTATTTATTAAATAAGTATAATTTTAGAAAATTTTCAAAAAAATTTTATTGGATATTTTAAGTTGGTTAAAAGATAATATACTTTAATGAGGATTTTTTTATTTATACTAATGAAATTGGTTACTTAAATACAATGTAAATGCAATGTATAAGTCTAATATGATTTAGTTTGTGGCTACCTTTATGCATGTCACTTATATTTTTTACGACAAATAATTTTTTTAAATTTTATAAAATAATTTTACATAAATATTTATGTTAAATCTATAACTAAATTTTCACAATCATCTACGCACAATGCAAAGTATGATACAAATCAAACAAGGTATGTAATGTATACAATTATTTAGAACGAAACGAGATATAACTATAATGTAAAATTTATTTCTTAAAATTTTAATTTCTTAAATGATATGTGAGTAAATTTAATAAAGCCGTGCATCGCACGGGCACTATCTAGTTCAATACTATCCCAATCAAAACGAAGATATAATACAAAGCCCATCATATATCATATCATACAATTTTATAATTTTGCTTCTAAATGACAAATGGTAGTCTCACAATCGTCTGCCAAATAAAGCAGGATTATTAGTCCTTCAATAGTAAAGTAATTTATTTATAAAAATACATTAATTTTAAAAAATACATAGCTTTCAGAAATTATTTTACGTTAATACAATAGTTATAACATCACGCATTAAAATACTGGAATTGGAAATAATAAACCATCCAAAAATATTTTAGTAAGAAAATATTACTATGTACCGGCAAATTCAAAAGTTGTAAGAAAATATTGTACACATCACAAATAATTATAGTCAAAAAACAATTAATTTCGTATACTAAAACAGTACAAGATCAAAATACTTTCCTTTTATATTAAATACAATATAATTTTAAAAGTTACATTTCAAATATACAATTGTATAATAATTTAAAAGTTACATTTCAAATAATAAAACTCATTCTAGAAAACTCCGTACTATGCACCGGTTTTATACTAGTAAAATTATTTCATTAAATTATAACTCCTAATACAACTTGGCTCAAAAATTCAATCAAGAAAGAGACTGCTCCAACTTGATGTTTCACGTGGGTTGTGTACATGTATAGGATGACAATCTCACATAAAAATCTAACAATGAAAATTAAGAAAAATTACATTTTTAGATGATGGAAATAGTGTTTTTTTAAAAAAAATACTAAATTTATAAAAATATTGGTGGAAACTTAAAATATAACTAGAGACTACAAACTTTAATAAATATTAAAATAAAATTAATAAATATGTGAAAATCCTAAATATCATAAAAATGTTAAGATAAAAATAGTGAAATAGGAGTTTTACAAAGCTAAAATATTTGGTTTGGAAATCCTATACTAACAATTAACTTAATAAATTGTAGTCGTGTTGTAATTTATCTTGTATTTTATTGTCTTATATTTTTGGATCTCTACGAATAAGATTGTTATTGAGTGACGGTAAACCGTTGATGTTATTATGCTATTTTAATATGTATGTTGAAATCACACAATACTATAAAAGTTTTGGAAAATTCTAAGTGTCATCTTTTAAAGAGACATGACATCATACAAATTTACAATAGTATAAAAGTCTTGAAAAATTCTAACCGTCATCTTTTAAAGAGGCATGACAAGTGGAAAAATATTATTGGGTGCGAAATGATTACATGTCATAATGATTAATTTTTTTAGTAATTGTATGACTAAAAATGGTAAATAAATAAATTTAAACATATAAGAATAATTAAGAAGATAAATAAATTTTTGACTTAATGCATGTTTTATCTTAGGATGAAAAATAAGATCAAAAGATTATGTAAGGTAGATAATAGTTGATTACGTGATAATATTTATCTAATTTAGAATCTAATATTTTTTTTTTGTTTAAATTTGGAGATTAATTAAGTAAAGTATTAATGACTTACGATAGTAGTTCTATTTTGTTAACTTAGAATTTAATATGTCTAATTGAATGAAAAAAAATTATGTATTGGGTAAATAATTAAAAAAAATCAAAATGTCAGTTATTATGTTTAAATTTAGAAACGTCATGTATTTGGTGAATTTAATAACGATAATAAATACATGCATTATTATTTAAATCTGTTTTTAATATATATTTTATATACTAATAAATTCGTGCTTGCACGAGTTTCTATTCTAGTGTGCTATGTTATGTTTAATTTGTTAGTCAATTTAGCAATCACTAGTGGAAAAAAAGCTATTGGCTGCTACACATTGGCTGCGGTTCCTAAAATACGCAGCCTTTAATGGAAGGAAAAAAGGCGAAAAAAAAAATAGCTTAAGGGCTGCGGTTTTTAGTAGATACGCAGCCCTTAACTTAAAAAAAAAAATTGTGAACTCTAATAGCTGCGGTTTGTATTAGGTCCGCAGCCCAAAGCCCATGATATGCAATTTTATTAAAAAAATGGGCGTCCCTCTTTAAACCCTAAATGATGAGGAGTCCCTCTTTATATCAGAAACCCTAGAATGTCTTCAAGCTTGCATTAGGCGCCGTTTTCCTTAAAGTTCAAAAAAAAAAAATCAGAATCCTCTTTATCCTTAGAAACCTCTCTTAAATCAGAAACCCTAGAAAACTCTCCCTTAAAACACATCACTTGAGGCGCCGTCTTCTTTAACCTTTTTTCTTAAATTCTTCAATCTTTTTCAAGCTTTCAATTTGTGAAAAATTCTTCAAGCTTTCTTCTTAAATTCTTCAATCTTCACGCCTTCATGTTGCAACTGGGTAATTCACGCTTTCAATTTTGGGATTGTAATCGTTTTGGGATTCTTTTGTGGGTAATTCAGTGGTATGCAAGAGATGGGCCAAAAGGTGATGTTCTTCGTTTTGATGTTCTTCACTCTAATCATTTTCGGATTGTAAATTTAATTTCGTTTTTGGATCTTACAAAAAACGTAGATCTGGGTTGTAATTTTAATTTTAATCGTTTGGATGTATTTTATTTAGTTATTTATGATGTTTTGATGTATTTATGATGTTTTGATGTAATTTTAAATTAGTCATTTCGTTTTTTATCTCGTTTGGATCTTACAAAAAACGTAGATCTGGGTTTGTTATCTCGTTTTTATTTCATTTTCTGGGTTTTTTTTTTTTTTATGCTTGATGTTAATCGTTGCATGTTCATTTCTATTTTCTGGGTTTATTTTTATCTCGTTTGATGTTTAATTATCTCGTTTGGATCTTACAAACAACGCCTTCATGTTCATTTTTCTGGGTTCATTCAGTGGGTTTGTTACTCGTTTGTTTTCTGGGTTCATTTTTAATTTTTGAATTTTTTTTTTATTTTCTAAAATGCATAAAGGGCTGCGGTTCTATATATGTCCGCAGCCAATGATTTTTTTTTATTTTTTAAAATAGCTTAAGGGCTGCGGTTATAATGTCCGCAGCCAATAATAAAATCTCATTTGCTGCTACTCCAAGGGCTGCGAGACAAAACCGCAGCCCATACCCCTAAAATGACCGCAGCCCTTAAGCTTTTTTCCACTAGTGAATTGACTTTTTTTATTGAGATAAGCAATTGACTTTGTTAAGCAATTCATCAATTGTCACTAAATGGACTACACTTTATTGTTCATTGTTAATGCATTTACATTTTATTTTGATTGACAATAGTTTCGACAAACATCTTTATTGATTTTGACGTTTGGACTTGATTGAGACTAGGGATGGTCACGGGTCCAGGACCCTGTTAGACCCGCCCCAGACCCACCCCTTTTTTAAGGGTCTGGGTCTTATTTTTTGAGACCCGTCGGATCCGGGTCGGATCTGGATCTAAAAAATATTTGGCGGGTCCGGGTCCAATATCTAGACCCTGGACCCGCCCCTTGGACCCTTATAAATATTGAATTGTCCATTTTTATTTGTCTTCTACACATGAATTATGCCCTCAACACTTAATTTCTTTTCATATATAAATAAGATATATGCTACTTGCTAAGTGTTAACCCAATTACCCTTATTTCATGGACTCGAACTAGTTTTATAATAAAATTTAAGCATATATTGGTGACGTTATGCGAGTTTAGATGTTAAATTAGCATTAAATATTTGTAAAATACGATAATAACTCTCTTACAAATATACGAAAAATACCATGACTTACAAATGTTTCAAATTTGACAAATCAAAGAGACTTTTTTTAGACCCACTAAGGACCCATTAAGGACCCTAGACCCATCAGATTTGGAGGGTCCGGGTCCGGGTCTGAAAATTTTGGACCCTTAGGGTCCGGATCCGGGTCTGGATCTCAAAAAATTAAAAGGGTCCGGGTCCGGGTCTGATTGGACCCGCTCTAGACCCGCCCCATGACCATCCCTAATTGAGACTTTTGGTTGTTTGAAAAAGTATTTTTTTGGACATTAATTCGACTATTTAGACTTGTGGGATATCTTTGAATTTATTTTAACATTATCCTCTTGTAACTTTGGGATTACCAAACCAAAAAAAAATGTGACATAGTAAAACTATTTAACAATATGGACAGCATTTTGGGAATTAAATTTTAGAAAACACCAAAGTCGAAATTTTTTATTTTTCAACCTCAATTTGGCAAATCACTTGAAATATACTTCCTCCGTTATTTTACTTGCACCCAAACACTTTTTCACGCAGTCCAATGCGCTTGTCGGATTGCTTATATCTAGAATTATACTCAACTAAAAATTATAGAAATTTGATAATATGAAAGTATCCGACGAGACGAATAAAACAAGATCCCATATGACTATGTTTTTTTCTTGTTTAATAGCCGCACTATAAAACATTATCAAATGATGAATTTCAATGGCTTTTTCCCCTCGTGGGGCTTTTTATGCCGGCAGTACTTGGGTTCCCGGAACTCAGTGTTGGAGTTTTTCTTATATATATATTTCCAAATTTTCAAAAAAAAAAAAAAAAAAAAAAAAAAAAAAAAAAAAACTATCAAATGGTGAATGGTGTACAAAATGCAAATGGTGCAACTTAAAAAACGGAGGAAGTACTTAGGGATCATAAATATTAAAAAATATTAAATTTAAGGTCATTAAGATATATTATATTCAAAAAAAATATAATGTAAAGAGAAAGATTAAAATTAAAAAGTAGAACCAAATAAAATAGAAAAAATGAACGCTAAAAAGGAAATATGGAAGTAGTATTAAATTGTTAACATTCAACACATCATCACCCAATAATGGATTACATATGATCACAGCAAATTATTACTCTTTGATTACTAATTATGTTGATATGTAGCTAGCTATCAAAAAGTCAAAGAAAAAACAAGTGGCCTTATTAAATGAACAATAGATGGCCTTCGACCTCTTTTGACTAAAACACAGTCAAGTGAGAACTTATAATTATTTTTTTATAACTATATTTTTATGAATAAATTTACTTTAAAGTTTTAGTAAGTTAATATAAATTTATTTTTTTATAATAAAGGTTATTTTTTTGAATAATTGAATGATTTTTTGAATTTTTTTAAAAAGAGTCAAAAATATTACAAATTTGATCTTATTTTAAAGATCTTGAAAGATATTACCGTTCGTATAATATTATACAAAAAGTTATAATAGGTGAAATAACCTATTTATTAAATAAAACTACTTTTTTAAGCAAATAGAAATATGAAAGTAGATAAGTAGCATTGACATTAATTTCTATGTTACTATAACTAGCTTGAATCTCGTCTCTAGCATGGATAATTTAAAAAAAATTAAATACTTTCTTAAACATTAACAAATTTAGTTTAAATTATCATGATATTAATTTGTTATTTGTCAACTATAATAAATATACAGAAAATAATATTTGACGTGTAAAATAAATTAAACGTATCAATTTACATTTTCTTATGCACTCAATATCAAGTATTATAGTAATTACAATTTTATCTTTTGAATATATACTTCTATGTGTATCTTTTTTTTTTTTTTTTTTTTTTTGAGGAAAACCTGTGCCATGTTATAGATCAAGCTCGGCCAAGGTTAACAAGCCTTGGGGAAAAGGGTCCATACAAATACGATCATTGCCCACCCCCGTCTCCCACCTAGCTACAAGATGAGCTAAAGTATTGCCATTACGGCTTACAAAACTACAACCAAAATCCAAAAAACAAGAGCACGATCGGAAAATATCATCATAAAACAAGTGAATCGGAGAAAGACCCACAGTTCTCTTTTCAATAGCACGAACCACTGATAATACTTATGGTATCAGTTGCTTAGGTTCATTCCTTGGTTTTTTCTTCCACCACCTTATTCTCCCTTTTCTTCACCTTTTCTCATGGCTTCCTTTTCTCACTCTCGTCCGCAAAATTCAAAATTTTCAGAAAATTTTGAGCCCCGGAATTTTAATACTTCTCTGGATGCGGAATATTATATGGACACTGGTGCTACATCTCATATGACTCACTCTAAAGGTACTCTCTTGAATTATTCTCCTTTAAAGTCATCTAATTCTAATTCTATTATTGTTGGTAATGGTGCTATGCTTCCCGTAAAAGGTCATGGTCATGTATCTATTTCTTCCCCATCCCAACCTTTAGTCTTAAAAAATGTTCTCCATTCTCCCACACTCATTAAAAATCTTATTTCTGTCCGAAAGTTTACTCGCGATAATAATGTTTTCATTGAGTTTGATCCTTTCGGTTTTTCCGTGAAGGAATTGGACACAAAGAATATAATCCTGCGGTCTAATAGCACTGGCGATCTCTATCCTCTTCACTTGACACATGGAACCACCTCTTCCTCTTCCTATGCTTTTTCGGCTTTCTCCTCTAGTACTTGGCATTCTCGTTTGGGTCATCCGGGAAACACTATCTTAGATTTTTTGTCCTCTTCTAAGTCTATTGAATGTACTAAAAATCCCTCTTTTTTTTGTCAATCATGCCCTTTAGGCAAACATGTTAGTCTCCCTTTCTATAAATCTACATCTTTATGTACCCGTCCTTTTGAAATAATACATAGTGATTTATGGACATCTCCTGTTGCAAGTCCATCCGGGTACAAATATTATGTGTTGTTTCTTGATCATTTCACCAATTATTTGTGGACATTTCCTTTATTTCGCAAATCTCAAGTATATGATATATTTGTTAGTTTCCATTCTTATGTTCGCACACAATTTGAGCTAAATATAAAATCTTTCCAATGCGATCACGGGGGTGAATTTGACAATAAAAATTTTCACCAATTTTGTGCGAGTCGGGGTATTGTTCTTCGTTTTTCATGTCCACAAACATCCTCCCAAAATGGAAAATCCGAAAGAAAAATGCGTTCCATCAATAACATTATTCGGACTTTATTATGTCATGCTTCTCTTCCCCCATATTTTTGGCCTCACGCCTTAAATACCGCCACATATCTTCTCAATATTCTTCCATCCAAATTACTTGGCCATCTTACTCCCACTCATTTACTTTATCATCAAGCTCCTACATATGATCATCTTAGGATTTTTGGGTGTTTATGTTTTCCTTTATTTCCCTCATCTAAAATTCACAAACTTCAACCCCGTTCTTCTCCATGTGTCTTCTTGGGATATCCCTCCTCACATCGCGGTTATAAGTGCTATGACATCGCATCAAATAAAATAATTATTTCGCGACATGTTATTTTTGATGAGTCCTCTTTTCCCTTTGCAAGTCGTTCCAAACTTACTCCTCACGAGTATGATTTATTGGAGCCCAATTCTGTCCATCCCCTACTGAAGCCCAACCTCATCACTCCCCCCAGCGTCCAACAGTCACAAACCAGCCGCCTACTTCTTTTCCTGTTGGGCCTGTCTCTGATACGGCCCAAATACCATCTCCCATACCCTTTGAGGCTCCCAATGCCTCTACTGGGCCTGCCTCACGCAGCCCAATCATTGGCCAACCCACTCCCCACCTCTCTACACCATCTCAAAATAAAATCATCACCCGAAGTCAACATGGCATTTTTAAACCTAATCCTAAATATTCCTCTCATGCTTTATCCGTCACCTTTTCTCCAATTCCCAAAAATCCCATAGATGCATTACGTGACCCAAATTGGAAGCAAGCCATGCAAGAGGAATTTGATGCTTTAATTGAAAATAATACTTGGGAACTAGTACCTAGACCGTCTGATGCTAATATTATTCGTTCATTGTGGATTTTTCGCTTGAAAACTAAGTCAGATGGGTCTTTTGAGCGTTATAAGGCGCGTCTTGTGGGCGATGGTAAGACTCATCGTGCGGGCATTGATTGTGATGAGACTTTTAGTCCTGTTGTCAAACCTACTACTATTCGTACTGTTTTGAGTATTGTTGTTTCCAGGTCTTGGTCTATTCATCAGTTAGATGTTAAAAATGCATTTCTTCATGGTAATTTGAATGAGATTGTTTATATGCATCAGCCCATGGGCTTTCGTGATTCTCGGTATCGTGATCATGTTTGTCTTCTTCCCAAGTCTTTATATGGATTGAAGCAAGCCCCTAGGGCTTGGTATCAACGTTTTGCTGATTTTGTTACTTCTATTGGTTTTCGTAATAGCATTTCTGATCAGTCCTTATTTATTTACTGTCATGGGTCCGAAATTGCTTATCTTCTTTTGTATGTTGATGATATTATTCTTACTGCTTCCTCTGATCGTCTCCGACAGTCTATTATGGCTAAGTTGAGTTCTGAATTTGCCATGAAGGACTTAGGTCCTCTGAGTTATTTCTTGGGTATTGCTGTCACTCGTAATTCTACAGGTTTATTTCTTTCTCAACAAAAGTATGCTACTGAGATTCTTGAGAAAGCCGGCATGTCTCAATGCAACCCCGTCTCTACTCCGGTTTCTACTACCAGCAAACTTCGTGCTGATGCTGGTTCATCTTGTTCTGATCCCACTTTGTATCGTAGTTTGGCTGGTGCTTTACAGTATCTCACCTTCACTCGGCCTAATATTTCTTATGTCGTTCAGCAGATATGTCTCTTTATGCATGATCCTCGGGTTGAACATATGGCTGCTCTTCATCGCATTCTTCGTTACATCAAGGGTACACTTTCTCATGGTTTGCAATTGTATAAATCCTCTATCTCTTCTCTTATTTCTTATACTGATGCTGATTGGGGCGGTTGTCCTGATACTCGCCGCTCTACTTCTGGTTATTGTGTTTTCTTGGGTGATAATCTTGTCTCTTGGTCTGCTAAGCGCCAACCCACTGTTTCTAAATCCAGTGCCGAAGCAGAATATCGTGGTGTTGCTAATGTGGTTTCTGAAACATGCTGGATTCGTAATTTACTTCTTGAGCTCCGTTGTGCTATTACTACTGCTACTCTTGTTTATTGTGATAATGTTAGTGCTGTTTATTTATCGGGTAACCTAGTTCATCATCAGCGCACTAAACATATTGAGATGGACATTCATTTTGTTCGTGAACGAGTCAAACGGGGTGATATTCGTGTTCTTCATGTTCCCTCCCGTTTTCAGATAGCTGATATTTTTACCAAAGGTCTTCCGCAAATTCTTTTTGAAGATTTTCGATCCAGTCTCAGCGTTCGTCAACCTCCCGATTCGACTGCGGGGGTGTTCTAGAATAATAAATATTCTCAAAGAATATTTTGCATATATTGTTTATTTAGTGTATCTTTATATGTTAGAATATAATATTAGGAATATATTGTAATTATTTAGTTTCCTAAAAACCATAGATTAATCTTGTATATATTCTTATGATGATAATGAGAAGGCATCGAATCATTCTCCCAATTATCTCTTTTAAGCGTCATCTTCAAGATGGACCAATTGGTACTCAAAACGGGCAGCCAATTCGACACCAAAACGAGCTGCAGCAGCCTCGGTCATCTCCGCATCCCAGTTTGCATATACACGACGAACACCCGCCAGCAGCAGCTTGCCATTCTCGTCCCTGATGACAACACCAAGACCACGACGAGAACCTTCACCCACATGAGCATCAAAATTGACTTTCACCCATCCCGAACATGGCGGACACCAAGACTGATATTTTAAAATGGGTTCACGGGACAACACACAGCTTTTGGATGCATATGAATTGAAGTCATCAACTAACTTGTGCAGGTTCATAGTTAGGAGCACAAGATCACACCTTTCATTTGTAAAGACCTCTTTATTACGAAAGAACCAAATAGCCCAAAGTGTAGTACACAGCAACACGAACTCCTCAGCTGAACAGTGATTGCACGCCCATAGCAAGAAATCAGCAGCAGAAGTTCTAGGTGCATCATGCCAAATAGTAACAGCAGGAAAGTGACGCCACACCACTTCATTATTAGGACAATCACATAAAGCGTGTAAAATAGTCTCGGGCTCAGAATAACACCTGTCACAAGTAGCAGATTGAACACAGTAGCGATTATACAGCACGTGCTTTGTGGCGAGAGATCCCTTGCACATTCTCCAAATAAAATGTCGAAGTTTGGGCGGTGCAGGAAGCTGTCATATTTTATTCCACTGTTTTCGCCACTCCAAAGTCGAAATATCATCATGTAAACTGTTAAAGCCGCACAAACCCAACCAATAACCACTTTTCACCGAGTAGAGACCGTTCTTTGATGGCCACCAAAAGTGCGTATCGAGAGGCCAATTCTTTGACAACGGAATAGAGCAAATGGTTGAAGCAGTCTCCTGATCAAACCATTCGGCCAACACAGCAACATCTCACTCCCCACTTTCCAAATTAATCAAATCAATAACCTGAACATTGTCTGCAGCAGAGGAAGTTGGAGAAGGAGTGATCCAGCTACCTTCTTTTGGAACCCATTTATCACGAAAAGCATTCACCATCGATCCATTACCAATACGCCAAGCAAGACCTTCCAACAACAGCGATTTCGCACCCCAAATACTCCTCCATGTGAAACTAGGAGCGTAACCCCTTCGAGCATCCAAAATAGACGAGTTCTTAAAGTACCGGGCCTGCAAAATAGCTGATAAAAGGGGGTTAGCCCCTATCAATAAACGCCAAGTCTGCTTTGTTAATAGGGCAGCATTAAACACCTATGTGTATCTTAGTATACATAATATAATATATTAATATCTTAATTTTTTAAAGTCATGAGTGCTTTTGTGTATTTTTGATGACTATAGGGAAGAGATTTAATAAATGATATTTTCAATAGATCTAGTAGTGTAGGAAAATTCTGTTAATTGAGCAATTAAATGTAGCTTGTGTATGAAGATTGAGAATTCTTACACCTTTTGAAGATATAATTATTTAATATGACATTATATATAGCGTGACAACATTAAACATTCCTTTTTTATATAAAAACATATAATTTTTTTATTAGAATCATGTATCATACTATATAATAAATGGGTTGGAAAATGACAAATGACAAACCTTTAAAAATTTTCCAATTGAATATATTTAGGGAAGATTACATTAAAAGCTCCCAACTATGAGCGATTTAAATATAAAACTCCCAACAATTGATTAATATTTAAGACTCTCAACTTTAGGCCCATTTTAAATTTAAAGTCACTTGTAACAGGATAAATTGATTTTAGTAGAATAGTAATGAGATCCAATTGTATTTATTAATCACCTCACCCCATTTGACCTTACACGACTTTTCACGTACCCTTCCATTTTAACAAAATGGTAACCGATCAAAAATGTTATGAAATTATACCAGTGCTAGCTTTAAAATTAAAATAGACCTAAAGTTGAGAGTTTTAAATAATAATCAATAGTTGGGAGTTTTATATTTAAATCGCGAATAGCTTGGAGTTTTTAAAGTAATTTTCCCATATATTTAATATGTTAGAATTGATTACTTGACACTTTATTATCCTAAATTAACATGATATTTTTCATTACCTTATTTGCTGATATTTTACAAAATATGCAAGTCATCCTTTGACATTGTTCTATAATTTCGTTACCTTATTAGCTGATATTTTTCAACATTTCTTTTTTATATAAAAACATATAATTTTTAATTTGAATCACATATCATACAATATAATAAATGAGTTGAAAAATGATAAATAACAAACTCTATAAAATTTTCCAAATGTATATATTTAATAGGTTAGAATTGATTACTTTATTATCCTAAATTAACATGATAGTTTTCCTTACCTCATTTGTTGATGTTAATCATGCTTTGATATTGTGCTATAATTTTCTTACCTTATTAGCTGATATTTTTTATTTTTTATTATTATATTATTTTTTATAAAGTCCTTTAAATTATTTAATTGATTGATATTCTTGTATGTTATTTGCTAAATATGAAATTTATTTTATTAATCGAATTTAGTGATGCAATTGACTACTATAGCCAGATAGCCTGATTAATTAGGCAGAAAAATTTTCAACCATAGCTTGACAAGCGTCTATAAGACGCTTTTTTTTTTTATTCTGGTTCAGTGTATTGGTACATATACCATATAATAAGTTTAGATACTTGTTTGACACAACAATAATTCAAAACTTATAACAAATATAATTTAGTGTCGAATTAAAGAATCTATTAAATATTTAATTAATGTTATTTTTTTATTTAAACTTAAATTAATGGTTGAATATTGTATTAATGAGTTAGATTATAAATAATTCAAATATTGAAAGTTTAAAATTGAGACCAAAATATAAGATATTTTTCTTTGATTCTCATACTTTTAAATTAATTAAGATGCTTATTAAGGCCTAAAAATAAGATATTAGGATAGATTGATATCCTCTTACTTGAATTATTTTAGAAAACCTTGATATTCGTGATTAACATTTAATGGGTCAAATTTTACTTACCCAATTTTTTATTTCCATAAATATAGAATTTTAATTACATATAAAGTATATTCGTTATTAACTTTTAATTGGTCAAATTTTACTTACTCAATTTTTTATTGTCATAAATAAAGAATTTTAATTGCATATAAACCATATAGAATTGAATGTATTTCGGAAAGAAATGAATTAATATGAAGGCGATACGTGTCCTTCTGAATAATGACTTTAGTATATAGTACTAGATAGATACCCGTGCTATGCACGGAGATTGGAAAAAAAATGAGTTAATTTTATATTTTGTATAAAATTTGTTTTAATGATTATTTAGTTTAAGGATTATAAAGAAGGTTATTTGTTAATAATGAATATTTAAAAACTTTTTCAATAAAATTAAGAAAATATTAAATTATAATATAAAATGTATCATGAATAACTTAAATTTGTTACAACAATTAAATGATTTAATTATTTTTTTATTTGAATGATTGAAAGATTTTTCCATTTTTCTTAAATAAAAGAGTCAAAAAAAAAAAAAGTTGGTCTCAATTAAATGATCTTGAAAGAAAAGAACCTTTATATGATTTTTATTTAATCTAATCTGTATAGTAACTAAAACTACCTTTTTTAATCAAATAGAAAGTAGGCAAGTAATTTGCAATTGCATGTCAATAAAAATATGAAGTTAGATGCAAATTCATGTCACTTAATCTCAGTTCTCAGACTATGTCAACTTATTCTTGTCGATAGGTTGTTCGATCTTATATTTATTTTTAAATAATTATATTTTTATGAGTAAATTTACATTGAAGTTTTTGATAAAATAATATAAATTTAATTTTTATAATAAAGCTTAATTTTTTGAACAATTAAATAATTTTTTTTGAATTTTTTTTAAAAAAGAGTCAAAAATATTACAAATTTGATCTTGAAAAAATATTATCCTTCGTATAATTATTTTTTAAAAAATTATTTATAATTGAAAGTACTTATTTATTGAATTAAACTAATTTTTTAATAAATAAGTAGCAATTTAATGTGTATAAGAAGACAAATACTTCGAAAATAATATTACATACCAAATCAGTATAAGAAGATAATTAGCAAGGACATGAATTTACATATTAGTATAATTATGAAGATATAATTATTCTACAGATGATAAATAATCTTGAAAAATAATATTGCTATATCAAGATATTATTCTCTTTTATATTCGAAATAATATTAAAAAATAATACAGATTTTTGAATTTAGCCATGTTTCATTTTGCTATATAAATACTTCAGAAATAATATTACATACCAAATCTTCTTATACACATTAAATTGTACTATATTAGGAAATAATTTTCTCTGCAAATTCACCTGCCAAGTCAATATAAAAAATGAACGGGAAAATTTTCGCTGAAAGTCTGACACGTGTCAGTCCTGTTTCTTCATTAGTGGGTTTTATAGATTATAGATTATAGATTTATAGAAGATAGATTATAAATATGCTAGAAATTTTATATGAGAAAAATGAAAGTTGTTTATACTTATATAGATAGTTAGATCGGAAATATTGCTAGAATATATTGTATAACGTGCAATTTAGTTGAAAACTATCTATAAATATTGTTAGAATATATTGTAATTGTCCAATTTGTATTATGTTAAATTAAATAAAATAATTTGTATTCTGTTAACGAAAATAGAACAGCTTTGCATAATTGTTTGTAAATCTCCGATGTATAATGTGCAACCCAGTTGAATATTATCTATAAATATTGCTATAATATATTGTAATTGTCCAATTTGTATTCTGTTAACTTAAATAATTTCAATTGATTTAGGAATTTATTTTCACAAAATAGTCAGATACAATTCAGAGAAAATGGGCGGGAAACTAATGAAGGAGAGGCTAACATGTGTCAGTCTCCTTTTTTCATTAGTAATTTTTATAGATAGATAGACTATGAAGATATAATTATTCTACGGCTAGTAAATTATCTTGAGAAATAATATTAGAAAATCATATTGGTTAACAAATTTAGTCATGCTTCATTTTATTTGTCAAGAAGTTATTCTCTTTAATCAAGGTCAATACTTTGAAAATAGTACTGCTTACCAAAAATCTTCGTATGCACGTTATACTATATCAGAAAATGATTTTCAGTGCAAATTAAAAAAAGACTGAGCTACTACTTATACTAGTATTAAGTTGGCATTCATGTCACACCAAAAATTGTAAGCATTATCACTCAATGTCTTAATCCACATGAAGCAAGCCCAAGTAAAATCAAAATTGTGAGTGAGCGACACTACAATGTATGGAACAAGTACAATACATTCCACAATGCTACCAGAAGGATAAAAATTAAACAAATTATAAAAATTTGAAAAAAAAAGTTAAAATGTGAGACATATGGTAAAATAGAAAAAATGCATAATTAAAATGACAAAAATAAATTAAATACATGAATTAAAAAAATATATTACAAGTCATAATAAAAAATAAACAAATAATAAATCATATAGATCACAAAAATATAAGGAAAATTTTACATAGTAAACCTTGACGTATTGGGTTTTCTATGTGGTAACCAAAGTTTTTTTAAGGGTTATCCCAATTCATCCTCCACCTTACACTAGTGGAAAAAATGATATTGGCTGCTCCTTATTGGCTGCGGTCTTTTGAAAAACGCAGCCCATATGAGTAACAAAAAAGCGGAAAAAAAAAAAAACAATAAGGGGCTGCGGTTTTTTCCCGTGTCCGCAGCCCTTAACACTTTAAATTTTAATAAAGAAAATTTAAAAAAAAAAATAGAAGAAGGGGCTGCGGTTTTTCTACCTGTCCGCAGCCCTTAGCACTTTGAATTTTAATAAAAAAAATAAAAAAAAAAAAAATAGAGGAAGGGGCTGCGGTTTACCCTCCTGTCCGCAGCCCTTAGTGGTTCTTAAAAAAAAAATTAAATAAAACCTTTCGAAACATATAACGTTTAATTCTTACTGGTACTGTTTCATAAAACCTTTCGAATACCTAGCCTACTGCTTCTTGCTGCTTGCTGCTGCTGTCTTCTTCATAATACTTCGAAAATCCTAAAAAAATTTCGAAAGTCTTCTTCACTGTGCATTTTCGAAGGTTTTCTCAAACTTCAAAGACCCACGAAATTCTTCAAGCTATACGAAATTTCGAAGGTTCACTGTGCATTTTCATCTTCTTCATCTTCTTCTTGATTCTTGCTCTTCTTTTTCAAAGACCCACGAAAACTTCGAAGGTTCACTGTGCATTTTCGAAGGTAATTTCAATTGTTCTTCTTTTGATATACGAAATTTATATTGTTCAAGCTTTTGTATACGAAATTTTATACGAAATTTTATATTGTTCAAGCTTTTGATATACGAAATTTATATTGTTCAAGCTTTGATATACGAAATTTATATTCTTCACGAAAATTTCGAAGGTTCAATTGTTTTTGTATACTAATTTTAATTTGTTTTCATTGTATAGGTTATACACAATCCACCATTGTTGTCTTCTTCTTCAAGTTTTCAAACCCACGAAAAATTCAAGGTACTTTTTCATTTTCGATTTTGTAAATTAGGTTTAAATTTATCAAAATTGTTGAATGTGTATGTAGTTGTTGTTTTTAAATTTATAGTATGTGTATGTATGTAGTTGGTTGATGTTGATTATGGTTATATGAATGAGTGAGTATGTGTATGTTTTTAAATATACGAAATTATATGAATGAATGAGTATGTGTATGTTGATATACGAATGAGTGAGTATGTGTATGTTGATATACGAAATTATGTTGATTATGGTTATATGAATGAATGAGTATGTGTATGTTTTTAAATTTTCGATTTTGTTAGTTTGTTAATCAATTTCTTCTTGCTCTTATGTTTCATTGTTTTGGTTTATGTTTCATTGTTTGGTATTGTTAGTTTGTTAAATTACTAATTCTTAATGAATTTGATAACACAATAAATTCTTCTATGATTGGAAAATCAAGCTTGTTATGTGAGGAACTAGAAAGGACCGGTAAATGTTATGTTTGGGCTAGTTATTTGGTTATTTCTTTCATACTAGTAGTCTTCAAAAGATTAAAAGGTTTGGAAGGAAATTTAGTCTATGAAGTTAGTAATAGAATTGTATTAATATTAGTACTTGTTATAATAAGAATCTTGTTGAAAATGTCGTATGCTTAATTTTGTTTTCTTGTTTAATTGTAGATCACATTCTTATTATTCATCTAGATACACAAGGTAATTTCTTTTATTATTTAAAATTTTCATTGTTGAATTGTTGTTGAATTGTATATTTGAATTGTTAGTCATTGTTGAATTGTTGAAATGTATTATTGGACATTGTTGTTGAGTTTATTTAAAATGTATGATTTTTGTTTATTATTTAAAAGTTGAATTGTTGTTGATTTTTGTTTATTATTTATAAATATGAGTTTATTTGAATTGTTATTCATTGTTGAATTGTTGTTGAATTGTAATACATTTGAATTGTACATTTAAACTTTAGTTTGAAACTTTAATAATTTGATTTGGTTGATGTTATATAATTTAATTTGGTTTTATATGTATGTAGTTTAATTATGTATGTAGTTTACTTATGTATGAATAATCACAATAGTTTACTTATGTACTTAATTAGTTTGTTAATTAATTAAAATATACATAGTTTTTGAACAATTTAAATAATAAGAAGGTTAAATATGGTAAATTTGGGTTATCTAAGGTTAAGTATATATATAGTTATGTATGTAATGTGTATTAATTTTGTTTTGAATTAAATAATCACACTTAGGATGACAAAAGATCGTTCTTGGATGTATGGAAGCATTGAATCGTCGGAATTTATTGATGGCGTGTTAGAATTTTGTAGTGTTGCGGTTGAACATCAAATTAGGACGGGGGGAGTTGGTTTTTATTGCCCATGTGTCAATTGTGGCAATGTATCAAAGGTAGATAGTGTTTATATGCTTAGGGAGCACATACTCCGACGTGGGTTTAGGCCTCAATATCATGTTTGGGTTTGGCATGGTGAGGAGGGAGTTTACAAGGAAAATAGGGTTGTTGAGGATGTCAATAATGTGGCCGATGTTAATGAGGATGTAGTGGATGAAGAGAATGTTGATGAGGATGTGGATCGTGTTGATGAGATGATGGAGGGAGTCGAGGATGAGTTAGGAAAACGTCCTCGTGTATTTGACTTGTTGACAGAGGCTTCTCAAAAGCCTTTGTATCCTGGATGTACAAAGTTCACCAAGCTTACAGCAGTTTTGACGATTTTCAACATTAAGTCAAAGTTCAATTGGAGTGACACTAGTTTCACAATGTTATTAGAAGCGTTAGGTGAGATGCTTCCCGAGGGAAATGAACTTCCAAAGTCGACATACTATGCCAAAAAGCTAATGTGTCCTTTCGGGTTAGAGTACCAGAAGATTCATGCGTGTCCGAATGATTGTGTATTGTATCGGAATGAAAACGAGAACTTAGAAGAGTGTCCTAGGTGTGGGTTATCGCGTTACAAGCGTAAAGGGGCTCGAGATGCTAAAGGGCCCCCGGCTAAGGTATTGTGGTATCTTCCAATAATACCAAGATTCAAGCGCTTGTTTTCTATAAAGAAAGATGCGTTAAATTTGAGGTGGCATGCAAATAGGGTGAAGAAAGATCACTTGCTCACACATCCATCCGATTCTCCGGAGTGGAAGAGTATTGATAGGTTGCACAAGACTTTTGGGGATGAAGTTCGTAATTTAAGGCTCGGACTGTGCACGGATGGAATGAACCCATTTGGCAATCTTAGTTCTCAACATAGTACTTGGCCGGTACTTTTAGTTATTTATAATTTGCCACCTTGGTTGTGTATGAAGCGTAAGTACATTATGCTTTCGCTTCTTATCTCGGGCCCTAAGCAACCTGGTAACGACATAGATGTATATCTTGCACCTCTTGTTGAGGATTTGAGAAAGATGTGGGATGAAGGAGTTTCCGTGTATGATGCATATGCTAATGAGGAGTTCACCTTGCGTGCAATGCTTTTATGCACCGTTAACGATTTTCCGGCTTATGGAAACTTATCAGGGTATAAGAACAAAGGGAAGAAAGCGTGCCCAATATGTATCGATGACATGGAATCCACGTGGATTCCTAAGTGCAAACATGTATTCATGAATCATCGAAAGTTCCTCCCACGAGATCACCAATACCGTAAGAAGAAGAAGATGTTCAACGGGGAGGTTGAGGACCGTGTAGCTCGTCGACCGTTGTCCGGTTATGAGGTTTACGAACAAGTTAAGGGGGTTGAAACTGTATTTGGTAAAACAGGGCAAGTGCAAGGGGGTGAAGATCGACTGTGGAAAAAAGAATCAATCTTTTGGACGCTTCCATATTGGAGAGATCTACAGGTTAGGCATTGTCTTGACGTTATGCATATAGAGAAAAATGTATGCGATGCCATACTCGGGACTCTCATGAACATTCCGGGTAAGACAAAGGATAATAAGGCCGTGCGAGATTACTTTGAATGTAAGGGTATTCGTCCGGAGTTGTGGGCACAGGTTAAGGGGAGTAAGAAAAGAGAAAGAACTGATGAAGTTGGTGGTAGTAGCAAGGGAAAGGTCGGTAAGAAGAAGATGAGTAGTGAAAAAGTTTATTTGCCTCCAGCTTGCTACACATTGTCCAAAGCAGAGAAGCGAGCCTTTTGTGAGTCTTTGTATGGCATTAAGGTTCCCTCTGGGTACTCATCTAACATGAAGAGATTTGTGACCCTTAATGGTGAATTGAAGTTGGGAAGCATGAAATCTCACGATTGCCATGTAATGATGCAAGTGTTCTTACCGATCGCACTACGTGGAATATTGCCAAAACATGTGAGATATGCTATTACCGAGCTATGTTCGTTCTTCAACACTATTTGTAGTAAAGTTCTTGATCCCTTTAAACTTGATGCTCTTCAACTCGACGTGATTGTAACTTTATGCAAGTTTGAGATGTATTTTCCACCTTCTTTCTTTGACATAATGGTTCATCTTATTGTTCATCTTGTTCGTGAAATCAAGCTTTTAGGTCCAGTTTTTCTAAGGTGGTGCTATCCTTTTGAGAGACACATGGGTGTGTTACAAAACAAAGTGAGGAATCCAGCACAACCAGAGGGGAGTATGATTCAAGGCACTGTAAGCGATGAGATTGGTAATTTTATAGCCGAGTATATGGCTATGGCAAAGCCTATTGGACTACCCACCTCTCGACATGAAGGAAGACTTGAGGGAAAAGGAACAATTGGATCTAAAACAATCACACCTTCTCGGGATAGTCTGTTACAAGCACACCTGTATGTGTTGCATCATATTTCAGAAGTTCATCCTTTTTTGAATGAGCATTTTGATATATTGCGCGCAAAATATCCGTCTAGAGGTGATAGGGCATTGATGCAGTTGCATAACAAGACGTTCATTGATTGGTTTCATAACCGAGTAATATGTGAAGAACTAAAGGGTGTATCTGAAACTGTTAAGTGGTTAGCTTCGTGATGATGTCAACAAATATTAGGGTTACGATGTCAATGGGTTTACATTTTGGACTGAGAGTCAAGATAAGAAGTCATCGTATCTACAGAATAGTGGGGTTTCTATTTTGTCGTCATCTACATTTTACGCGAGTGCCAAGGATCAATCGCCGGTTGATGCTAAATCGGTATACTACGGGCGGGTACATGAAATATGGGAGCTTGACTATTGTACTTTCACTATGGGTCTTTTCAAATGCAAGTGGGTGGATAATAATCGACGATGCGTTAAAAATGACGACCCTTGTGGATTCACTCTTGTAGACTTGGATCGCTTGCGTGATGGTGAGGAGCCATTCATACTAGCCACACAAGCCAACCAAGTATTTTACATTGAAGACCCTTCTAATAAACAATGGTCTATTGTTTGTACCGGGAAAAAGAAGTATCCTTGGTATAGGTGATGTTGAGGATGAGGAAGAATATAATGCTTTTGAAGACTCCCCGCCCTTTATCAATCCAAAATCGGTGAATGAAGATGATGAAGATGTTGGTTATATGCGTGTAGATCACACGGAAGGAATACATTTGAAGATTGCGACTGTGGATGACGATGTCCATAGTGAGTCGGATAAGGACTACGATCCGACGAAGGAGAAGGACATAGATGATGGTGATCAAGCCGTTGAGGAAGACGATCCATTTGTTAGACACGAGCAATTGGCTCATGATGCTCCTCCTATTGATGAGACGGCTTCTACTCAAACAGCGACAACTTCAAAGAAACGAAAAGGGCGAGGTCCTACGAAAAACCTCAAAGTCAAAGAGCCCATGTACCTCGAATACAATGACTTGGGTCAACCGTGTGGAAAGTGGCGTAAGGAATATGGAAAACAAGTGGGTTTATGTGTTCGGAAGATTTCCATATTACACGCCTGGCACGAGGTTCCAGAGGACTTGAAGAAGTCATTTTGGGATGATACGATGGTAATAATTTACTTTATTAATTTACTTTAGTCTTTTATTAATTTACTTTAGTCTTTTATTAATTTACTTTTATTTTAAAATTAATTGAATTGACATTAATTATTAATTATATTTTCCTTTTGTAGAATCTTTTCCACATCGAGCACGACGAAGAAAAGAAGAGTATTTTTCTTTCAGCTGTTGCTGAAAGATTAAGAGACTTCAAGGCGAAGCTCGTAGGTGGTTGGATTACCAAGAAGCGTCACCGTTTGACCAAGAAGGTCAAAACGGGAATTAAAGATGGAGAACAAGCTCCCTCCAAAATGCCGTATGAGATATGGCCACACATATCTAAAAATGAGTGGGAGGCATTTGTTGCTAGGAAAACAACTCTTAATGAAGTTGTAAGTATTATAGCTTTTCATTTTATTTACTTCTTTTGATTTAATTATTAAACTAATAATATATGACATTTGACTTATTATGTTTATTAATTAGGAAAAAACGTGGTAAAGCTTCCGAGTCGGCAAAGAAAAGGAAGTTTTACCATCACATGGGGTCAAGAACTTATGATGAGGCCCGTAAAGAGTGGGTGGATGCGGGATTGTACCCCAAACAGAGCTCAGCCGCGAGCTGATCTACGACTACCCCATCCGTGAGTACTCCAGCGGGAGATCGGGTGCTAGATTGGTATTGCGGGCTTCATGCTCGAGATGAAAGTGGTAAATTTACCATTCCCGATCCTGGAACGAAGAAGATCGCGGATGCTGTGGTGAGTTTTCATATCATTTAGCCTTATATTCTTGATTTGTTATGTGTTTAAACTAATTGATCGTTTTTATTTGAACAGATGGGCTGGAAGGAAAAAGAGGCTACGGGGGAGTTCACCCCAAAAGGCAATGTTGATGCATTGCATATGGTCTTAGGGAAAGACCATCAGGGGCGGGTAGTCGGCAAAGGAGGCGTCCGCGTGGGCGTGAAGAAAGCATTTGGCAAAGAGTTCGCTACTCCTCGATCCAGAACGATGCCATCTCTTGAGGAAGTAGAGAAACGAATCGAGGAGAAAAATCACAGCCAAAGTCACCGCAAAAGTGACTAAGGACGTCTTCGACAAGATGGCATCACTATTGCAGAAGTTAGGAGCTACCCATGACGACTTGGCCAATTTGATTGTCGAGGACCAACAAAGTCAACATGGGGATCCTAAGGCTTTGGTGGAGCCATCGCCCGAGCCCCTTACCCCCGTAGCACACCAGCCCATTACCCGTAGCACACCCGAGCCTCACATTCCAACGCCGGAGACCATGAACTCCGTTACTCAGGTTTCGGAAACAACACCTGATGAGCCAGTGATAAAGGTACATTTAATTTTTAAATATACAAGCGCGTATTTATTTAAATTTCAACGTGTTTTGATAATTTATCATGATGTTAATTATACTAAACGAAAAAATTTTTAGGAGGCGACTCCTTGCTCTCTTTTGTTGCCTCAGTTAGGCGTTGCTCGTGGTGGCGACTTAACTGAGGTTGCATTCGGTGAGGCGCAGCCAAACCAAGTGGGCCAAACAGTGCATTCAATGCCTGTTACACGTGGCCACATTAGTGTGACGGTAGAAACTATCGTTAAGGGGTTCGAGGATTTCTCACTTCCGGTTCCAATGCCAGAATGGAACCTTGAGACTTTATCGAACGCCCAAGGTAGTTTCGTCACATGGCCATATGCTTGGGTCCGACTCACGGCGAAGGTAATATATCTTTAGTATTATTTTATTTGTTTTTATTATTTTAATTGCGTGAGTAATTAAACTAATTTAATTGTATGAAATGAAATAGGAAAAGAGCTCAAAGGGCTCTAAAAGAGAGATCGGTTCCTCATCATCGGTGACAATCACTCCAATCTTGAGTGATGAGGAGCTTAAAGATCTCTCTTCAGATTGTCTATGGCTGCACAAGGGTGCATCTCGCATGACTGAGGAGGACCCACTTCTTCTACCCCTAGGCACGGACCAATTTCACACTGCCGAAGATGGTTTCGTCATTATTGGTCCTAGTGACATTGGGCAATTTTTGCGAGGGGAGATGTTGAATGTCGCCCTTATTCATGTCTACATGCTGTATGTGATTTTTTATCTTACAATTTAGGTTTTATTGTTTAATTGTTTTAATAATCGAATGACTGACAAAATTTTCTTATTCGTGAGTTTAGTGGGATGTACGAGGAGTTGAATAGCCTCGAACCTCCAATAACATTTGGATGGTTTGATCCTGAGTCTATTAGGGGTGAAAAGAGTGTTACTGATCCAGATGACGTCAAAGCATACGTAGAACGTGCTTTGAAACATTCATTTGAATCGAAACACTCATTCATTCTGGCCCCGTACTATGAAAGGTGATTAGTTTTATTATTTTATTAAATTGAACTTAAATTTTGATTTTACTTACGTTCACATATTCTCTATCTTGATGATTTAAAATCGTGGTTTTTGTAGTGTGCATTTGATGCTTTTGGTCATATGTCCGATGACCAATATGGTGCACGTTTTCGACTCACTAAGTCGTGGAAATCCCGTGCCTCGCAACATGAAATTTAAAGCTTTGTTGAATTCGTAAGTTTATAAATTGTCAATTAATTTCTTATAAGTGTTATATATATATTATTGTCAATTAATTTCAATTAATTTCTTTACTCTTGTGTCTCAGGGTTATGAAGAAAATGCGTGGCGAAATGGGATGTGCTACAAGAGCCACTAACCCGAAATGGAGAGCAGTAAAGGTATATATAATATTATTTAGTATATATTATTGTCTTGAATTAATTAAAATTGAAAACATTTGTCAAATGATTGAAATTAGTTAGAATTGAAAAACAATTCGACCATAAAATAGCTTAAACCTTGTTTGTTATGAATGAAACATGGCACACAACACTATTTGGTGTATATAAATGTGTTTGAAGTTGTTAGAATTGAAAATAGTTGTCATTAGCTCAAAATTAAGGGTCAAGTTGCGTTTTTTAAGGTTTTTGAATGAATTTTGTCATTTTCGGGTGTAAAGTAGCTTAAACCTTGTTTGTTTATGATTGAAACTTGGCACACAAACACTCTTTGGTGTATATAAATGTGTTGAAGTTGTTAGAATTGAAAATGTTGTCATTTGCTCAAAATTAAGGGTCAAGTTGCGTTTTTTAAGATTTTTGAATGAATTTTGTCATTTTCGGGCGTAAAGTAGCTTAAACGTTGTTTGTTATGTATGAAACTTGGCACACACCACTCTTTGGTATATATAAATGTGTTGAAGTTGTTAGAATTGAAAATAGTTGTCATTTGTTCAAAATTAAGGGTCAAGTTGCGTTTTTTAAGGTTTTAAATGAATTTTGTCATTTTCGGGCGTAAAGTAGCTTAAACCTTGTTTGTTATGAATGAAACTTGGCACACAACACTATTTGGTGTATATAAATGTGTTGAAGTTGTTAGAATTGAAAATAGTTGTCATTAGCTCAAAATTAAGGGTCAAGTTTCGTTTTTTAAGGTTTTTGAATGAATTTGTCATTTTCGGGCGTAAAGTAGCTTAAACCTTGTTTGTTATGAATGAAACTTGACACACAACACTATTTGGTGTATATAAATGTGTTGAAGTTGTTAGAATTGAAAAATAGTCGTCATTTGCTCAAAATTAAGGGTCAGAGTTGCGTTTTTTAACGCTTTTGAATGAATTTTGTCATTTTCCGGGCGTAAAGTAGCTTAAACCTTGTTGTTATGATTGAAACTTGGCACACAACACTCTTTGGTGTATATAAATGTTTTGAAGTTGTTAGAATTGAAAATAGTTGTCATTTGCTCAAAATTAAGGGTCAAGTTGCGTTTTTTAACGGCTTTTGAATGAATTTGTCATTTTCCCGGGCGTAAAGTAGCTTAAACCTTGTTTGTTATGATTGAAACTTGGCACACAACACTCTTTGGTGGTATATAAATGTGTTGAAGTTGTTTAGAATTAAAATAGTTGTCATTTGCTCAAAATTAAGGGTCAAGTTGCGTTTTTTTAACGGTTTTTTGAAGTGAATTTTGGTCATTTTCGGGCGTAAAGTAGCTTAAATGTTGTTTGTTATGTATGAAACTTGGCACACACAACTCT